>JASEVX010000001.1:66164122-66207558 GCA_031761405.1 Serripes groenlandicus
CTAACACGGACAGACACTTTTCGCCTCCTGTGGATTTTCTGTTTTAGGAATAATTCCTCTATACCTCTATCCCTCTGTGACGAAATGTGTGGGCCCGGATTAGCCTGCGCGGATTGCGCTGGCTGATTTAGGTCGATTCATTACGCAGAGACCATAATGTTGGTTTTCTCGTGGGACGGCTCACATTGTCTATGCAGTTATTTATTATTTAGAACGTTTACTGCACATAAACATTTCTAACATTGGGTCGGCGAAAATAACCAATTAGTGTAGGCGAAGTCAAATGTTAACGAACAGATGACGGCATAACATGAATTATTGGGGGTTTAACGCCGTTTTCAACACCTTTCCAGTCATATTACGGTTTTATGGCTTGCTCATACCAGTGCTCCACACATAAGTCTTTCCAAGCAACTGGCTACTTATCTAACTAGGCTGTTAGTCTCTTGCATTACAGGAAGGCGACATAATACATGTTGCATGCATCACAACGAGAATGCAGGGCAAGTAGCCAGCCTGGTCTGAACTGTCATCCTGTTTTAAAGATATGTATCCTTTCATACGCGGCTTTAATAAGAGCAACACACGGAGTGAAGATCAAGATCAGTCGTGCAGTGTAATCTCGGTTGTTAGTTACTCATTTACAAATTATCATCAAATACTTGTTCATAAATACCGAGTTGTCATAGGCAAAGACTGACATTACCAGTTTTAGGAATTCAGCGGGACAAGGGTTAATCCTTTCCAACCTGCACACGCATTTCGACGCAATAGCAGCAGACGACTTTTGAAAACATTGTGGCCAAGGTTTAATTGCTCATCATGAGCAATTTCTCCTTTGGCCACAAAATGTTTTCAACTTTATTTATCAACTAAGCTATCTTTTATGGTGATTTTTCAGGTTTTTTGTCACTATGTTTTTTTTTAAAGTCGTCTGCTGCAGATTTGCTGTATGCGAGAAAGGGTTAATAACCTTGGAGGTCATGTTTTTCTCCGCAGCGTGGCTCAGCTGTATCCCCGTTCATACTACAAACACCCAAACTAGTTGAACCAAGTTCAGATAACAAGCATGTCGTATGTTAATGAAGTATTTGTAGAACATGACTAGCATACATTAGCTGTTTGACAGCTTTATTAACGGGCTAGTGTTACAGGCTCGCATCACGATCAAGGGAACGAGTCTCACGCCATCGCTAGTCAACGTGAACTAATGCAGTCACGTCACACGAAAACAGAACTTCCTTTTCGGAACTTTTGAAATTAATTTAAGTTACGATCGAATTGATTGCAATCTTGTATAATAGGTCGGTTGTCGTAAGCATCTCCCAGAGGCTTCCATGATGATTGTGACCAGGAGAGATCCTGGTCAAACTGCGCAGGGGTGTAGTCTGATCAGGGTGTTCGCAGGTCGCAATTCGGATCGGTTTCTACATAACGTGTCTCATTATTAACATGCAGGGATGTCAACACTTCGTTTTTTTATAGTCCAGGATTTTCGTTGGACATCGCATTTGGCTCATTAATGATACTGATTTATCCCAAGAAAGACGTTACATGGCAAATTTGAAAACATTATGGGTAAGGGATAACTTTCCAATTATTTCTTAATTATTGTATTTTCAAAGGTATATGTAATATAACAAAAGCTTCAAAACACCTTACACTCCGATTTATATGAAATTCATTCAGGATCAAGTAGCTAAATACAGAGTGTTTATTGAATACATAACTTAATAAGGATATCAATCCACGTAGCCTCACAAATAAATCTTGCGCTATTTATGACTTAACTGTTCAGTGGATATTTGGAGGACAGATATGTAAGATATTTATTCGAGTGTGAAGTAATTAAATAATTTTCAACCATAAACTATAGATATTGCTTCCCAGTACAATGCGAAATTAACGTTTGTAAAAGTGTGGGACATCAAGCCGATTCTACGAGTCTTGTTTATGGTATAACACGAAGGCATGTTGGTGGTATTCCAAAGAGACGTAGCAACACGTTGTACCAGTATACATTATATGCACTGGCTTATCGAAGTCGTCACTGTACGCAGATGCAAAATATCCCTTTTCCCTTTCGCCTGACTCGTCGTATATGTTTGCTAGACGGAAGAGTGTTAAAAAATATCCCGAACAAATAAAATACACGGCGATAAAAACAGGTGTGCCGAGAGAAATGAAATTTAAATGAACGAAAGTGACGTTGCAACTTGAAAACATCTGAAGCGATGTGAAAGTGTTCAAACTGCGTGAAGTACCTGTGCGTGCCGTATCGTAGTAAACTTTACCCCGAGAACAACTTTATTTAAGTTTATACAATCACTGCGCCTGTAACCCTTTCACACACGCAGGACATATTCAGCCAGACAACTTTGAAAACTTACTGACAAAACCTGAAAAATCTTCAAAAAATATGTCTTAATTGTTAAATAAAGTTGAAAACATTGTTGCTCATTATGAGCAATTCACCTTTGGCCACAATGTTTTCAAAAGCCGTCTGCTGCTATTGCGTCAAAAATGCGTCTGAAGGTGGAAAGGGTTAATTGAAAATACTTCAATCATATTACGTGACTAAAGCCCAGCTTCGCGATTTAGCGAATTAGTAATATTTCCACAATCGGTTTGCGGGACCTATCGGACGTAGTATCTCAAAACAGTAAATCTGACTTATTAAGACAGTACTGGGTCTGCTGAGAGCGAGAGCGAGAGATATAATGATATAGAGAAAGAGAAAGAGAGAGAGAGAGAGAGAGAGAGAGAGGAGAGAGAGAGAGAGAGAGGAGAGAGAGAGAGAGAGAGAGAGAGAGAGAGAGAGGAAGGAGAGAGAGAGAGGAGAGAGAGAGAGAGAGAGAGAGAGATAGAGAGAGAGAGAGAGAGAGAGAGAGAGAGAGAACGAGAAAGGGAAAGAGAAATATATAGAGAGAGAGACAGAGAGAGAGAGAGAGGGGGAGAGACGGACAGAGAGAGAGAGAGAGAGAGAGAGAGAGGAGAGAGAGAGAGAGAGAGAGAAGAAGGAGAGAGAAAGAGTGAGATAGAGAGAGAGGGAGAGAGAGAGAGAGAGAGCGAGAGAGAGAGAGAGAGAGAGAGAGAGAGAGAGAGAGAGAGCGAGAGAGAGAGACGCGGAGAGAGAGAGAGAGAGAGAGAGAGAGAGAGAGAGAGAGAGAGAGAGAGAGAGAGAGAGAGAGAGAGAGTAAGTGAGTGAGTGCAGAACTGTTTTCCATGTCAGTATCAGATATCCTTATTACGTCACTGATATCAAAGCTGATATGGTTCTCCAATAATGATATTCTTGCTGATTCAACAACAATCTAGTTTGGGTTACACATTCACAGGTTTGACCATGTTGCTCAAATTAACCATTTTCAACATCCAACAAATCTATAGCAGACGACTATAACATGATCTCGGCAAAACCTCTTTAATTGATCTCGTATCATTAAATAGAGTTTAACATATTTTGGCAAACGAGCCAATTTTTTCTTTTGTTGCAATGTTTCCAAAAGCCATCTGCTGCAAAGGCATCAGAAAGCGTCTATATGAGGGAAGGATTAAAATCGATTAGAAAACTAGATATGAACTGTAATTTAAGATATACCCATTAATAATACCACAGGTACAATCTTCACGCATATACCGATGTGTTTTGTAGATTCATTCCGACGGCATACAAAGCTCGTTACTAAACAATGTAGTTTTGTCAGACAATATGCACAACAAAGATTGAAATTGAGCATATGCAAACAGCCGGTCAAATAGACGGCTGGCAATGCTAAAACCAGTATGTCTCCCCAATAAATCCAATTTATACATGTAAACCAGGTTCCTAATAATCCTTATATATTGACAGTCATGAATCCAATATATAATTTGAATTTGAATTTTACCGACAAATCTTATAAATATACTTAATTCGGTTATGATTATTATATATCTGCTTCTTTCTTTTCTCTTGATATGTTTTATTCTGTTCTATTCTATTATAGTATATTATATTATGTTTTATTATATTCGATTCTGTTCTATTCAATCATATTCCATTATTTTCTATTCTATCCTGTTATATTCTGTTCTGTTCTATTTGTATTATATTACGCGTTTTATTCTATTGCTGATTTGTATTCTAGGGTGACTGACGGTTACGTTTATCCCCCCCCCCCCCCCCCCCCAAATAGCTTTTTATTTAATTGTTTCATCTTGTGTTTAGCATGTGATGAATTCGTTTCAGCTCCTTTAGGGGGTAGCGTAATATAACGTATATAACAAAACGTATATATTTCAGAATTTGTGAAGAATTCGCACGAATTTTGCATAACATGTGAAAAATTCGCACGTATTCCTCACAACATGTGACGAATACGTTTGTGTGAAAAATAGGGCTCAACATACCTATGTTTATCACAAAAGGGCGAGGTTTTAGCATAACCGGAAGTTGTAATAATAAATGGCGTCGTTGGTCCCCACGTTACGATGCCAGACCGAGTAAAGACCTTTTATCGCTAGGAAACCAATACATTTGAGACTGACAAGGCCCGATCTTGTGTCGCTAGACGATCTATACCGAGGGTTGGCATGAAATTCCCATTTGTCTTTCTCTATCTACCATGGAACCTAAGACGTCCACAAATAGGTTCAGTCCGGTTTACGTTTAGTTTAGTCCATTTTTCGAATACGGGTATTGAAGACCATTTATTATATAATATAGGACACAAACAAGAAATAATTATTTCTACTTGTTCATGCGAGCAATAAGAACCTGCTGCTGTACCGTTTTCACTATGAGTATGTAACAACAAACGGTGAAAGTAAAAACGGTTACAGTTCTATGTATGCATCAAGGCAGACCAATTAATTATTAGAATGTTCACCAATCATGCTATCAATTTATAATGTTTCTGCGTAGCACGCAAGGATAACTCTTTTTTCTTTTTTATCTCTTCTGGCGATACTTTCTTCTCCAATAGCTATATCAAATGAGACCGCCAATGCGAAAAGGTACACGTTGGCGTTTGAGAACAGTGCTGATAAAGATCAAACTGTACATGCGCACTGGCTGATAAAGATATACACAATTCACGCACTACTTACACACTCTTGTTAAAAAACTTTCATCAATGTGTGTAGATTCTGATTTAACGGTCCAGATGTATAGGGTCTTCTGAGCCTACACTGTTTAGAACATACACTGTTAAGCAATGTTAACCTGTACCTTTTCCAATGGTCGAGTCCTACCAAAGACTTAACCCTTTCAGCGCCAAAGGCAATATTGAGGTTTTTGCAAACAATACCGATTCATGTGAGTGAGCTGTCTCACCTGAAATCAACATTGTTTGCTTTTTAGTTATCAAAACTGTCCAAACTTTGATTACATGAGTAATGGAGACGCCCGATTTTGAACATGGAAGAGTCTACTTTAAACAATTCGGCGCTGAAAGAGTTAAACAAAAGCGCCGTATAATTGAATAATTATGAAAGCTAGAGTTATGTGACTTGGTATAGACATGCGTATTGTTTCACTAGGAACATGTGTACCAAGTTTAATTTGAATGTGTAATAAGGTTAGGTTATCATTGTGTGACGACAACGCCAAGGGTATCGCAACAGCCTGACATTTTTTTTTAAACAGACGAGCTAGAAATAGTAGTAATGACCTCGTCTCCTTGGCGCTCAGCTTTGTAGGGATAGCATAACCACTGAAACATCGGTCTCAGAAATACCCAACCGGTCATTTACCAATAACACTCCATGATATAAATGAAATACTGAAAACCCAACTTAAAATAGGTTCCGGCTATCATTGACGAAGATTCGCTTTCATGCAAGTTTAACATCTTATCAAACGATCTGCTTTGAAGAAGAAAAAAAGAGGGAAAATATGAAAGAACAATTATGATACAGTAAAACGACGGTCTGTGGGTCAATCAATTGATTCTGTAACAAAATAACCAACGATTATTTTCTAATCGATAGTCAAACAACAGATTTGATCGACCAAACATCTAAGCACCAAGAACAATGTTTCATTCGTCAAATGGATCTATATTTATGCCGTACAAGTATAAAATGCACCACAAGCTGGTAAGGTTGATATTGAATTGTTTTACAACGTCTTCAACAGTAAACTAGTTAATACTACAACGTTTCTTAAGTTAATTATCGGCACTACCGTCCATGGGAAAGGTAAACATTGTCTTTTTGTGAACAGCTTAGATTCAGATCAACCTTTGCATCCACACAGTCTGATCAAGATATACAGTGTTCAAATTTTACTTATGTAAGCCTATTAACAAATTATTTCAAATTGTGTTGGTTTTAATATGACTGAGCATGAACAAGGTGATCTTAACCTACTCAGTTCTGAAACCTTTCCCCCCATTGACAGGCTCTTTTCTCCTGACAACGGCGAGTCAGACGTAAAGCCATTCCTGCAATCCTTGGCGCCAAGGATACAAGTCAAAACGAGACGGTAAATCAAGGCAGCGCACACAAATTAAGAGATTTAACCAATCTTAATTCTAGTTTTTTTTTATCATTTCATGCGGTTTTTAAGAATGGAATATTCAATCTTTACATCTGTATGAGTCAATACCCACTATAAAGAAACTCCCGATACAATGAGTCGGGGCAGTCAACAGTATAGAACTGGGTCAGACGGAGTGAAGGCGATGGCTGTATGATGCTGGCACATGGCATTTTTTTCTAAAAATTCCCCAAAATGCAGCTGCGGCGATACACATCTGCGTAATGTATCGACCAGATCAGCCTGCGCTTTCCGCGCAGACTGATCCGGCCGACACATTCCGTCTTAGAGGGGATACATATGTAACATCGGTACCAGCAGTCAAAGGGTTAAAGGAAATGAATCGTTGTATATACATATTGGGTTACATTTGTCTTCCATTTCACTCCTTATTTTGGAGTCACCGAGCTCATCCGATGACAGAAGTCGACGGAGCGCAAACCTTCTTCACGCTCTATGCGCATTCAAGATAAAATCGCATTCGTCGCGACACCCAACCCAAATATAAACATACATTGTGTTGTAAATCATTTTCCGATTTAGTCATCCATGTACTTTTATAATATATGACAAATAAACACTACGTTGTTATTTGAACCACGACATATGAAAACAGACCAGCGATGGCGTTTATATTACATCATATATTTAAAGATGCTTTGAAAACATCACAGGAAAAAATGAATAAATTGAGGAATTGAAGTATCAATTTGAAAAATAGTTGTGAACATCACTGTGATTTAGTTCTCCTCTTCCCACAGTGTTGTTAACAGTCGTCTGGTGCAGAGGGGTGTTAAGTCGTCTGGTACAGAGAAGTGTCAAGTCGTCTGTACAAGATGAAGGGGGAAGAATCCGGATGTCTGTGCGACATATACACTAACGATAAACCATGGTGTGTCTCTATTACATCATAATTGAGCGACGTCGAACGAAAACCGACCCTTGAAGGTTCAAACACTTTTCGACATTCCGCGGGAGAAGACCTTTGAAAACATTGCGGCAAAAACTATTGCTCATGTTCATCATGAGCAATGTCTTCTTTCGCAGCAATGTTTTCAACTGTTTCCACTATATTATATTGTCTATGTGTTTTCCAAAGTTTTCTGCTGCAGAATTGTCATAGCTGGGAAGGGCTTAACCCTTTCCCTCATACGACAATTATTCAGCAGACGACTTTGAACGTATTTTGTCAAAACATAGAAAATCTCCATAATTGAATAGATAACCTATGACAAAAAGTGGAAAACAGTGTGGCAAAAGGAGAAATTGCACATTGCACGTTTTGTGCAATTTCTTCATTTGTCACTATGTTTTCTAAAAGCCGTCTGCTGCAGAGGCGTCAGAAAGCGTCTATATGAGGTAAAGGGTTAACCTACTGAAGATTGCATACTTCCTGTTCTACTTTCTGTAGCTAAAACACTTATCAAGGAACTTGAAAATACAGATTCTGTGACGTGATGGGGAACAAAAACGATCCTGATCAAACAGTGCGGACGACAGACTGTAGTGTATCTACCCTGGTTGTTAAGTTCGGTTGTTATTGTGTTTTACGCAACTATCAACAGTATTTCAGTCATATAACGGCGTTTACCTGGTATATTACCAGTATATAACTCCGGTAAGCTAATCCTGACACCAGCATATCAGAAGTAATGCGATCCCTGGAGCGCCAAGGAAGGAAGCCACTTCTACCAGTTTTGGTATTACCATGCAGGGGATCGAATCTCGGTCTCCTGCCCTTAAGGTGGACGCTCTAACCGCTACACAACATATGCGGTTTGTCGTCAAGTAAGGGAATGATGTTTTTTTCCACTGAAGTGACCGTACATCTAGGTTGTATTCATGTAACTGATACGCTTCAGGATACGAATCTACCGGAGTTGGAATCACCGACTCTTCATACATATCGTGTCAGACCGTCCGTCTTGTGAGCGGTAGACAAAGGGCTTGACCCCCGCTCGGACCATACCGTTTACTTTAACCCTTTCCCTCATACGACAATTCTGCAGCAGACGACTTTGAACGTATTTTGTCAAAACATAGAAAATCTCCATAATTGAATGGATAACCTATGACTAAAAGTGGAAAACATTGTGTCAAAAGGAGAAATTGCACGTTTTGTGCAATTTCTTCTTTTGTCACTATGTTTTTAAAAATCCGTCTGCTGCAGAGGCGTCAGAAAGCGTCTATATGAGGGAAAGGGTTAAAGGTTTGGCACGAAACAATAACCGCTCGTTAATATACAATCGGAACACTCGGCCATCACCGTTTCTCTATCTCGTTTAACTATGTGGGTTATCTCCCCTGTTGATACCTAACAACTGTGCAGGCGTATATTTGATTGACTGTCACAAAGGATAATTTAAGACGACCTTTTTTAGGAAGTCATCACCAGTTCTTTACAAGCGTTTGCTACTGACGCGGAGTTTATGTCTGGTTTTAAAAAGATTGAAACCGACCTGGAATCGAACACTGGTCTCCTGCCTGCAAAAGGCACCAAAAAGCGTCTGTATCTTGAACATTTATTTAAGTATACACTACAGGGCCAAAAGGCATCGACACTCTGAGAAATGAACATGTATGTATACTAGAGAGTCAGGCATGTCATAGCTTTAACTTCTCGACATTTTCCAAACCGACTCTAACATTCTTCTAACATTCTGTGAATTAAAACCATTTTAAACATGGTAAATATCAACACGTTATCAGACACGTAAACAAAGTAAGCTTGAATGTTAAAACGTCAGTTCATATATATAAATATCACCGTTTTGTTATTTGCGTAGCGAAACTATTGTTGCAATGAAACTCTTGTGGTTTAACCCTTCATAGAGACGAAATTAAACGCATGAGCATGAGACGAATTTTGAAAACGTGAGAAATGAAGACATTTCTCATGATTTACTAGTAATTTTCCAAATTTCCTTCATTCATTTTAAACTCTTTATCAAAATCATATTTCCAATTTTTTAAAAGATACAATTTTTTGTTCAGATGTTCTTTTCGAAAAGACTTCACTTAACCCTTTGCCTCATACGACAATTCTGCAGCAGACGACTTTGAACATATTTTGTCAAAACATAGAAAATCTCCATAATTGAATGGATAACCTATGACTTAAAGTGGAAAACATTGTGTCAAAAGGAGAAATTGCACGTTTTGTGCAATTTCTTCTTTTGTCACTATGTTTTTAAAAAGCCGTCTGCTGCAGAGGCGTCAGAAAGCGTCTATATGAGGGAAAGGGTTAAAGGTTTGGCACGAAACAATAACCGCTCGTTAATATACAATCGGAACACTCGGCCATCACCGTTTCTCTATCTCGTTTAACTATGTGGGTTATCTCCCCTGTTGATACCTAACAACTGTGCAGGCGTATATTTGATTGACTGTCACAAAGGATAATTTAAGACGACCTTTTTTAGGAAGTCATCAGTTCTTTACAAGCGTTTGCTACTGACGCGGAGTTTATGTCTGGTTTTAAAAAGATTGAAACCGACCTGGAATCGAACACTGGTCTCCTGCCTGCAAAAGGCACCAAAAAGCGTCTGTATCTTGAAAATTTATTTAAGTATACACTACAGGGCCAAAAGGCATCGACACTCTGAGAAATGAACATGTATGTATACTAGAGAGTCAGGCATGTCATAGCTTTAACTTCTCGACATTTTCCAAACCGACTCTAACATTCTTCTAACATTCTGTGAATTCAAACCATTTTAAACATGGTAAATATCAACACGTTATCAGACACGTAAACAAAGTAAGCTTGAATGTTAAAACGTCAGTTCATATATATAAATATCACCGGTATCCGTTTTGTTATTCGCGTAGCGAAACTATTGTTGCAATGAAACTCTTGTGGTTTAACCCTTCATAGAGACGAAATTAAACGCATGAGCATGAGACGAATTTTGAAAACGTGAGAAATGAAGACATTTCTCATGATTTACTAGTAATTTTCCAAATTTCCTTCATTCATTTTAAACTCTTTATCAAAATCATATTTCCAATTTTTTAAAAGATACAATTTTTTGTTCAGATGTTCTTTTCGAAAAGACTTCACTTAACCCTTTGCCTCATACGACAATTATGCAGCAGACGACTTTGAACATATTTTGTTAAAAAATAGAAAATCTTTATAATTGAATGGATAACCTATGACTAAAAGTGGAAAACATTGTGGCAAAAGGAGAAAATGCACGTTTTGTGCAATTTCTTCTTTTGTCACTATGTTTTCAAAAAGCCAGAGACGTCAGAAATGGTCTATATGAGGGAAGGGGTTAATGAAAACAGATACATATTTTCGGATAGCTCAGACGAACATGGCTACCTCAGTTCATTCCCAAGAGACGCTGCTATTCACACACATGTAATAAGTGAGCCACTGCATGAGAAAATATACAACTTGACTTTCCTGAACAGCGTAGGTTCAGATCAGCATATCCATATTCTCAGTCTTGTTAAAATCCACGCCAGTTAACAGAAACTTGTGATGAGCTGTGAACGGTGTAGATTATAATTGAGCAGACGGTTTTATTAGGATCTTCACACAAGCCAACCAGTACCTTTACCTACGTAAGAACAAGCTTATAGTATGACAATATATAGCTAATGAGAAAACAAGAGCGACCAAAGGGACATCTCTGTCAACTGACTATCCAGTAACTATAATCAAGTCGAATTAACGGCGGATAATTGATCTCAAAGTGACCCTGCAACGATAGACGACACCAACAAACTAAGTTTAAATATGTAGCCCACTGATTAAGTTTAAACCTTTTTCAGGTGAAGCTTTTCCTCAACATTTGTATCTGGATATTCCCAGTGTAAGCTATGGACTCTCTTCCAAATGCAAAGCTCGACAAGTCCAGTGGACTCGCCATTTCTTGAACAAGTGCAAATTCGAATAACAAGATGTTATAAAAGAACATGGAATCACCCTTTGTCGTGCAACAAACGAGAGTAACTACACACTGATTGGGGTTGTCTATTGGGCGTTGAAATGACGTAGTAGATTTATATTTCATTTTTAAAGCAGTCAAATACACATTTTTAAATAAAAATCTATTTTGTAATACACTTTTGATATTTTAAAAGATATTTCGACGTTATTACCTGAAGACGATCCTTTACCCTTTGTTAAACAGTAAGACACTTTCCTGATCCATTTCCTATAATAGACGCTTTTTGACGCCTCTGCAGCTGACGACCTTTCAAATGTTGTGACAAAAGAAGTTATTGCTTTCAATGAGCAATTTCTCCTTTTGCCACCGTATGTCATGGTAATACTTTCATTTAACCTTTTCAGCGCCGAATTGATTAAAGTTGACTTTTCTATGTTCAAAATCGGGCGTCTCCATTTCTCATGTAATTAAAGTTCGGACTGTTTTTATAAATAAAAGGCAAACAATGCTGATTTCAGGTGAGACAGCTCGTTACGAGCTGACTCACCTGAATCAGTATTGTTTGCAAAAACCTTAATATTGCCATTGGGGTTGAAAGAGTTAAAAAGAGATATTTTCCATACTTTGTGGTATGATTTCAAAGCCGTCTTCTGCAGATTTGCTGTATGTCGGAGGTTAACATTGTAAAATCGGCAGAACCTTTCTCACCTGTAAGTACTAAACAACACTTATACAACAGTCAGTCAACCGACACAATTTTGAACACGTAGATTAGACTTCCTAGCTAATGATAACATTATTTTTGATTTATTTTCCTAGTTTATGTTTACTGGGGCTTAAAATATGTTCAACGGTATATTAATAATACCACTGTGACAGCACACTTATCCACGATCCTGCCTTACTAACCAGTACTAAGCTAAGCGCATTGCTTAACTCTTGTCGACACACAACGCATGTAGCAGATGTACGCGAAAAAATCTCATTAATTAATGTATAACCAAAAATATAGCTGAAAACACTGTGGCAAAAAGGAGATAATGCTCTTTTAACTCCTTCAGCGCCCAAGGCAAAATTGAGGTTTTTGCAAACAATACAGATTCGTAACGAGCTGTCTCACCTGAAATCTGCATTGTTTGTCTTTCAGTTATTAAAATAGTCCAAAAGATCACTAACATGAGACATGGAGACGCCCGATGTGTAACATTGAAGAGTCAAATTTAAACAATTTGGCGCTGAAAGAGTTAAAGCAATTTCAAACGTCGGCTTCTGCAGATGCGACAAAATGCGTCTGCAAGTGGGAAAGAGTTAAAAGACCAGTAACCATGACCGTCTCGAGAGACTTTACTAGAATCATACACAAAAAGTACCTTGGATACCCATGGAATTGTAGAACGCAAAGGAACAGCATTTACAGACAAAGAAGTTTCAAGGTTGTTCAATTAAAGTGAGCAAAGGATGGTTATATGATCTGAAACAGACGAAATAGGATAACACTCACGAATTCTCCACCATTTTATAATTTCGAACACGAATTACCATGTAAAATTCATTAAATCGTGTGAAGTAATTTAAGCAGACGACAGCTACATAAGACCATGTCGTAATAAAATCCAGGTTTCTCACTTCAACGGAAAGGTCGAAATCCGCTCAATGGCACCAACAATGTCGTTAATAGTACACCAAACGTCTGCTTAATTACGATATAACGTCTTTGTGCTCGTCTATAACCTTATCTTAAATCTAACTGACTTTGTATGTTTCTTTATCAGGACCCATTTGTATAAATTTGGGAAGAGGAGTTGAAATAAATTATTTTTACTCCAAATATTATGTTTGTAGGTGTAATAATACATTACAAAGACATTTGTCAAGATGTATCTATCATTCTTTTCTTCAGGTGTTTTATTTTCCAAAGTGTCTCAAAATAAACTATCACGAGAATACTTCATTAACTTTCGGCAACATGCAAAGTAACATGAACAACGGAATCTCCTGCGACAGAATGGCGTCGTTTGCAATGCATCAGAGCATTTGAACTGCGCTCCAAAGAAAACCAACTTTAGCGATTATTTTCGTATTCCCACTTGCATACTCAATCGGACGCACTTGCAGCAGACGACTTTTTGAAAACATTGTTGTTAAAGGAAAAATTGCTCATATATGAGCAATATCTCTTTAAGACACAACGTTTTTAATTAATACGTTAATGTATAGAAATTGTCTGTAAATTTGCCTACATATTTTTAAAGTCTAATGTTTATTCTTTTTATGAGGGGGAAAAAGGTTAACGACAATTATAGATACAGATCTGTCTGAACATCCGTGATTCCTGATCTAAATTAAATCTGACACTTCTTACAGGGTTACAGAACACGTCCAGATCCAAATTAAACCTGGCACTTCTTACAGGGTTACAGAACACGTCCAGATGTAAATTAAATCTGACACTTCTTACAGGGTTACAGAACACGTCCAGATGTAAATTAAATATGACACTTCTTACAGGGTTACAGAACACGTCCAGATGTAAATTAAATCTGACACTTCTTACAGGGTAACAGAACACGTCCAGATGTAAATTAAATCTGACACTTCTTACAGGGTAACAGAACACGTCCAGATGTAAATTAAATCTGACACTTTTTACAGGGTTACAGAACACGTCCAGATGTAAATTAAATCTGACACTTTTTACAGGGTTACAGAACACGTCCAGATGTAAATTAAATCTGACACTTTTTTTTACAGGGTTACAGAACACGTCCAGATCTAAATTAAACCTGACACTTCTTACAGGGTTACAGAACACGTCCAGATCTAAATTAAACCTGACACTTCTTACAGGGTTACAGAACACGTCCAGATGTAAATTAAACCTGACACTTCTTACAGGGTTACAGAACACGTCCAGATCAGTAGTGTACGCGTTCGTAGGTCGATCACGATTAACAGTGGGCTAACATGCAATCATTAATGATGGATTTCCTGCAATCACGTTTCAAGCCACATTCATGTTTCAGATCCATCATGGCGTTTCTTATGTAAGTTACTAGTAATACAGGTCCAGTTATCCTAGCATAAGCAAGTCAGTCGTTATGTTAACACCACAATTCCTAGGGAAAGCCATTAATACCAATTACCTGAATGAGCATCTTAATATCTCTGGAAGACAAGTTACACTTCTTGTTTGCATATTAATATCGTTGACTGTACTTAGCAAGAACCTTGTATTGATTATACTAGTTATTTGTTTATTATCACCTGCTGTCTGCATGAACAAGAAAGCAGCTCCACGATTACTTTAATTACTACGTACCGTATTACATAATAACACACAATCTTGAAAGATCTGCGTCTTATATTACATTAACCCTTTCAGCGCCGAATTATTTAAAGTATACTCTTCCATGTTCAAACTCGGACGACTCTATATTCATGTAATAGGATTTTTGGAATAATTTTATAACTCACAGCCAAACAATGCAGATTTCAGGCGAGACAGCTCGTTACGAGCTGGCTCATCTGAATCTGTATTGTTTGCAAAAAGCTCAATATTGCCTTTGGCGCTGAAAGAGTTAAAGACCGATTAATATTCACGATTGATTTTATCGACCCACACATCAGCTAAATAAGTAAATGATTATCATATAAACTAATATTGGAATCGCTTATGGCCTGGAATACATGTTTTGGTGTCGCTTTTAACAGCAATCATTCGTAGCATTGTTCAGGGTATTGAAGCAAAGTGCGCCGAGCCCCGGTAGCTCAGTCGGTAGCGACGCGGGCTGTCAATCCAGGGGTTGTGAGTTCGAATCCCGGCTCGGCCAACTTTCTTTCCGACGATTGACAAAAGTCAATGCGACATGCGTCATTCGTCTTCCACCAATGGGCTAAGTCTATGTGGAAAAGCAGCCAGTTGCTTGGAAAGACTGTTGTGTGGAGTACTGGTGTGAGAAAACCAGGAAATGCATGAGTAGGTGAACTGGCCGCCGTGATATAACTGAGAAATTGTTAAAAACGGCGTTAAACCCCAATCAATCAATCAATGAAGCAAAGTGCGCGTCTGTCTTTTTACACTTCCGTTCTTTGCCGAGGATCAACTATTACAAATACACGTTATAAAATAATTCAAAATTTCATGAAATTAATATCACTAAGTAAATAACAGTGGCCTTGGTTTGCAGTGAAGTAAATACAACTGCTAACTGGTTATCAGATACCGCATTCATATTTTTCAATGTTTTTCTTTCTTTCCTATTCAAACATATTTTGTACATCAACCGAGCTCTGCACACGTGTTCGACCGTTATTTCCATATAGACATTGAGTCACGTTGAATGAAAACCAACATATGAGCAGTTCCACGAGAAAACCAACATTATGGTATCTGCGTAATGTATCGACCCAGATCAGCTTGCGCAGTCCGCGCTGGCTGATCCGAGCCGACACAGTCCGTTTCAGGGTGATAGAGGTATAGAGAAATTATTCCTGAAACAGAAACTCCACATGAGGCGTAATGTGTCTGTCCGGGTTAGCCTGCGCGGCATGCTTAATTTGATCCGGGTCGATATATTAAGCAGAGTCCACAATGTTGGTTTTCTCGTGGAACGGCTCAAATGTAGTTAACGAATTGATTCAGGTACACGTAGTCTGTTAGAAGCTTCTTGAAATATGTTGATTCATTGGCGGATACAACAAAACTAGATCTGCCCTTAAAATGATCGCAAGAGCCAAGGTGTACATTGTTCTAGTTTAGCTAACATATCATCATTTCTTTTTTTCTCAAGCCATTACTACTAATCTCGCGAGTTACTCATATTTAGAAGAAACATTTTTTCGTGTGTTCTCTAGTATTGAGTGTCAAAGGGTGGATTTAAAATGCTATAGCATCGAGCTTGGGTGTACATGTATAGACTTCTGGGTGCAAGTTCATCGCGTGATAAGACATAGTTATACCAGAAAGGAAACGGAGCATTATTAAGGGTTCATTTCCTCTCTTCATAAATATCACGAAATCTCATAATGGGAACGGTAATTGTCAATGAATATTCTGTGCTGGGTATGAAAATGTGTCTTTAATGCATGTGCAAATTCATATTATAATAATCTAAATTATATTGTCTAAAATGCTGCATGATAATGGCATGTTTATTTCATTTAACCCTTTCACACACAGACACTTCTTAGCACCTCTACAACAGACGACTTTTTAAAAACAGTGTGTCGAAAGGGGAAATTGCTCGAAACGAACTAAATCTTCCTTTGCCACAGTGTGTTACTTTATTCACTGCTAATGCTTTCATTTGATTTTTATTTATATTCTTTACTATACTTTTAATGTACATGTTTTCAAAAGTGTCTGTTGCAGATTCTTTGTATGTGGGAAAGTACGGTTAAACATTGTCTAAATAAGAAAGGGCAAGGGAAAAGCAGATTGCCTGACCTTGGCAAGTAAAGTGTCATTCTGGTTTTAGATCAAGGTAAAAACGATCCTTGACATATCAACATTATCTTGTTTGCAAAGTCGCTCAATTAGCAGCGTCCTTGGATCCATATAATAACATATCGCATGACCTAGTATGTATACGGTTGTCTCGTGCCTCAGGGGTCATCAGGATTGGTATAATTCGGTATTTAATTTTAAAAAAGAAGACTATCCCTACACAGCTACACCGTGATGGTTTTATCACAACAACACTTTTAGTCCAAATGTTAAATAACGTAAACTTGGAATTGAAAACACTTAATAAAACGTGTTCACTGACAACTTGAGGTGTTTGTTATATTTCCTCTTGACTGGTATTTAATCACATCAGATCATTGACCGAGTTTTATCAGATATATTTTCCATATGAACATGTGCGTGAGGGACGGACGTTCATTCAAGTATTAATTAGTTTGGGGCAAACCAATCGGCCAAAGCAATTTGAAAACCACCGCAACCAACATGATTCGAACCATAGACCCCACCCATACCGAACGTATGCCTTAACCACTAGGCTTCTCGGACCAGCAAGACCAGCTGGCAAACAGTGAAAACAAGATCAGACTGCTGGATGCGTAGGCTGATCAGAAATTACGCAGGTCTTAATGACCTGAATGTCTGTTTTCATGCAATATTTAGATGTGGTAGATATCCTATTTATATTGATTATTATTCTTACTGTATCAAATATTGGTGTCGTTTATTAGTAATGCCAAATAACAGATATCCTCGAAATTGTTATTTAATGCAAAAATCATTGGATGATGTTGGACGAAGAACCTGGAGTACTTACGTCAAAAACTTACATGTTCTCTATGGTTTTGGCTATGTTTGGATTGCACAGGACGTTGGAAAGCCAACCATTTTGTCAAATGTTTCAAACAGCGCTTGATAGACTGTTTCAAACAAAACTGGCATGTACAAATTAACGCATCTGGTCGTTGCCATCATTACAAACACTATAAATCTCTGCTAAATACTGAAAGATATATGTTGATTGACATCCCATTCAAATATAGAATAGCTCTTGCTAAATTTCGTTGCTCGAACCACATGTTTGGCATCGAAACTTGTCGTCACAATAATATTGATCTTGAACTAAGGAAATGCATTTACTGTTTTCAAAAGTTAAAGAAAAACATTGTTGAATGTGAATTTCATGTGTTATTTCACTGCCAAAAGTTTGATCAATTAAGAACTGTATTTTTATTTGATTGGTATGTAGGCGACACCAACATTGATGATGTTTATACATTGCTTCAAAACGACACTCCTGATATCATAAAAAAACTGTCATATTTCATATATATGTTAATGAAAACATAATAAGGACATCATTCTCAGTTATATACTATTTGTTAAATACAATGCTTTGTACTATGGGCCGGTGGCCTAATTACTTTCAATAAAATATTTGTCATTTGTCATTGTCATTCATTAGAAAACTATATTTACCCTTTCCCGCATATGGACGCTTTCTGACGCCTCTGCAGCAGACAGATTTTTACAAACAGTGACAAAAGAAGAAATTGCTCAAAACGAGCAATTTCTCCTTTTGCCACAATGTTTTCCACTTTTAGTCATAGGTTATCCATTCAATTATAGAGATTTTCTGTTTTTTGACAAAATATGTTCAAAGTCGTCTGCTGCAGAATTGTCGTATGAGGGAAAGGGTTAAGAATGTGTCAAACAATAAGGGCAGACTACGCGAAAGTCGTCACTACTTCAGTCCTGACTGACACATTTTCAGGCAACAATTGGTTGAACAACGAGGAAAACATATGAAAAATTAGCTTTCGGACTGACAGGTTTCAACAGTTCCGTGTAGTCTGTAAGGGCCAGAATACACCCGTTAATTATATAGCGTGTTGAACTACTATTAACACACAGCTGATCATCATTACAAATAACAATTATAAAAACAATGCATTCATAACACTTAACCGCCAGCTTCAAAACATTTTACGACTTATTAGGTTAATAAAGTTATGAAAACATTTGGGGGTAATGAGATGAGAAATTGTTAGCTTTGAGCAATCAGTTTCTCCATTTCACACATTTTCCCCCTGAAGAAGTCTTCTATACTGTTTAGTTCTATGGCGTCAACTATTGTCTGTATCAGGTAAAAGGGTTTACCATGACTGTGTTAAATGTCAATAGTCATGACATTTACATATGAGCCGTCCCACGAGAAAACCAATGTAATTTATCCATCCAGATCAGTCCGCGCATGCTAATCCAGGCCAACACGTTCCGTCTAAAGGGACAATGGTTCCTGAAACAGAATATCCACAGGAAGCGAAACGTGTCTGTCCGGGTTAGCCTGCGCAACATGCTTATGCTGATCCGGGTCAATACTTAACGCAGAGTCCACAATGTTGGTGTTCTCTTGGGACGTTCATATCTATTGAATATTTGAGCGGTGCTTCAGATAAACTAACATTAACGTAATTATTACACTTGTGTAAACAATACATGCCTGGGCATTCATGCTAAGGATCCAAATAAAATCTGCTTTATAGAAGTTTCTTCAATTCTTCCAAGACTACTTTGCGAACCGCGTAGTCATATCAGACTGCGCGGATGTGCTGACTGATCTAGCCCTACACTGGTCGCGCAGACTCACGTCGCTTATGCGTATATCATGCTTGTAATAAAATGTAATTTTGTCTACGTTTTTTGCTTATATCCACAACAGGTTGTACGAAACATGCCGTTTTCGGTGCCAAATCTTTTGTTTGTTTGTAGGATTTTCTTTGTTAAAATGTATTTTACGGTATATCACGTCGTTTCCGGGTAAATTACCAGTATTACCGATAAGGTATACCGACACCAGTGCATCAGTCGTAATGCTATTACTGATTACTTAAGGACATCATTTACTTTTACGTCTGATATTCATGCAATACTCTTACGTTCATCCACTTCATTTCAGTTGTATACACCAAAACCTAATTTGGAAATATATCGAAATACATTTATATTTTCCGATTTATCAGTTTGAATTTCCTTTCCTTCATATATTCAATACTCAACGTCTATTAATTTCAAATCCCATTTTTTACGTTGGATAAACAATCTTAATTCCATGATAACTGTAGTATAATTGTACTTCATGAAACATCCTATTTTCATAATTACCACCGTTCTGCTGAGACAAAATATTTGGATCTGTGGCTGTTCTACGATACAGTAATAGACATATCAATTTTAATTCCATATTTATATCATTGTGTATGTCTAGTTGTCATACTGAGTTGTTCATATGTAACACACGCTTGTTCACGTTTCATTTCATTAAGTGTATGTTTGAGGCCCTCATGGAAGATTGACTTGCATACATGTACTATGTCAAATGAGTGTCCTCTCTAAATAAAGTCTTTATTATTATTATTATTATTAGTATTAGTATTATTATTATTATTATTATTATTATAATTACTGCTTTCCTAAGCGCCAGGATGGAGTCAACTACATGTACTTCCATTATAAAGTACTAAAGTACCCGAACATAGATCGAATCCGGGTCTTCCGCTCTCGAAAACCGTCTCGGTGGTGTAGTGGTAGAGCGTCCGTCTCGGTGGTGTAGTGGTAGAGCGTCCGTCTCGGTGGTGTAGTGGTAGAGCGTCCGTCTCCGTGGTGTAGTGGTAGAGCGTCCGTCTCGGTGGTGTAGTGGTAGAGCGTACGCTTCGAGTTCGATTCCCGTCCGGGTCATACCAAAGACATGAAACATGGTAGTAATGAGTTCCCCCCCGTGGCGCTGGGTTAGCATTACGATTGATTGGCTGGTGTCAGGATAAATGGACCAGGAGTACTGGTAACTTACTGGTGTCAGGATAAATGGACCAGTAGTACTGGTAACTTACCCAGGAAACGACGTTATAAAACTGAAATTGTTGACAGCGGCATAAAAACACCAAACAATCAATATGCTGTGGAGGCGGTCGCTCTAACCAGTAACCACTATATCACCGACGTAGTTTTGTAAAAGATAATGTATTGCTGTATGCATATTAGATTTCTTGTATCGAACAAATACTTGATTTTCTTCTCAAATGGTCTCGAAAAAGATCAAAGGTGAGTGAAAACAGGAGAATTGTCTGTTCTGAATGGTGCATACATACCACGCTCGAATGTATGTGACACGCGTCTGGTTAAAAAGATCCTTTTAGCAAACTGAGTAAGGAACTATTTTCAAAATAGAGCTACCTTAGCGTCCTCAGTTTCAAAAATGTCTCGTTCATTATTTCTAGAAAGCGGACACAGGTAAACTAGCGATAAAAAGTTAAAGGTATTTTACTGCCTTTGTTTAATTTATATTAAAGTATTCATAGCTTGTTTTAAAACATGCTAAGAATCTCATTAAAGAAACGTGGATTGGCATAATAGTCAATTGTTTCGTTATATTTAAGCCGTCTCACGAGAAAACCAGCATTATGAACTCTGCGTAAAGTATCGACCCGGATCAGCCTAAGAATGCCGCGCAGGCTAACCCGGACAGACACTTTTCGCCTCCTGTGTATTTTCTGTTTCGGAAATCATTACTCTATACCTCTATCCCCCTGAAACGGAATGTGTCGGCGCAGGCTGATCTGGGTCGATACATTACGCTGATTCCATACTATTGGTTTTCTCACGGGACGGCTGATTTGGCTTTACTAAATGTATGCCAATAGTGAAGACTCTGATGAGAATGTGCGCATGCGCCGTCGCTACTCGCATGTACAATCAGTTTTCGTTAACCATATCACATGTGAGCACTGATCCAGGCAAACCCAACATTGACGAAATTATAACACGTGTAGAAAAAAGAACCTGGGCCCTGTTCCAACACCCGTACTGTTAAAGCATATTTCGAGGGCTTGGCGTGAAACGGTTGTATCTAAAATTGGTATTTTTTTACCAAGGTTAATCACCTCGCCATAAAGTCTTTATAAGAGTTAAATTATTTAACTTGGTAAACAATGTAAATTTAGGTGCCATTGCTCGTTCTGAGCAATGGCACCTAAATTTGCATTGTTTACAAAGGGGTTAAAATTGCCCCTAAACCAGGGTTTTCAAAATAGGTTTTGAGTTACAACCGTTTCACGCCAAGCCCTCGATTTCATCCTTTTTGTATCACTAATAATGTGTTAAACATGAATGGTGAAGTGTATTTAAGTAAATGAATAAGTTGACATAAATACTTACTTTGCTGACTAACAAAACTTGACAAGAAATAAAATATTTTGGCATTTTTATAAGGGAAATAAAAAAATTAAAGTATGCTTTTAAGTATAAATTTAAGTATTACATATCGCTAAGTACATTTGGTGGAACTGGATCCAGTCTGTGCTTTCATGCTACGGATCTAAATGGATACAGATTAATAGACGTTTCTTGAAACATTCTGCGACTATTCGGCGAGCAGACTGTTCTGAATCTACACTGGGAGCAGATACATGATGGTTGGTTTTTCTCAGAGCGCGGTTCATATACCCTAACATATGTCACCACAAACACGCAACTTGTGTCGACCGAGATCTGGTTGACCAAATGTATTGAATTACGAGTGTCTCGCCTGTCCTCTTCGAAGGGTGAAAATTATACAATTTCAAAAGCGTTTTTGTTAATTTTCGTAAAATGACAGGGACAGGTGTAAAGAAAACTGTTAGAAGCCACCTCCGAGCTCAGTGTAAAGAAAACTGTTAGAAGCCACATCCGAGCTCAGTGTAAAGAAAACTGTTAGAAGCCATCTCCGAGCTCAGTGTAAAGAAAACTGTTAGAAGCCATCTCCGAGCTCAGTGTAAAGAAAACTGTTAGAAGCCATCTCCGAGCTCAGTGTAAAGAAAACTGTTAGAAGCCATCTCCGAGCTCAGTGTAAAGAAAACTGTTAGAAGCCACATCCGAGCTCAGTGTAATGAAAACTGTTAGAAGCCACATCCGATCTCAGTGTAAAGAAAACTGTTAGAAGCCATCTCCGAGCTCAGTGTAAAGAAAACTGTTAGAAGCCATCTCCGAGCTCAGTGTAAAGAAAACTGTTAGAAGCCATCTCCGAGCTCAGTGTAAAGAAAACTGTTAGAAGCCATCTCCGAGCTCAGTGTAAAGAAAACTGTTAGAAGCCATCTCCGAGCTCAGTGTAAAGAAAACTGTTAGAAGCCATCTCCGAGCTCAGTGTAAAGAAAACTGTTAGAAGCCATCTCCGAGCTCAGTGTAAAGAAAACTGTTAGAAGCCATCTCCGAGCTCAGTGTAAAGAAAACTGTTAGAAGCCATCTCCGAGCTCAGTGTAAAGAAAACTGTTAGAAGCCATCTCCGAGCTCAGTGTAAAGAAAACTGTTAGAAGCCATCTCCGAGCTCAGTGTAAAGAAAACTGTTAGAAGCCATCTCCGAGCTCAGTGTAAAGAAAACTGTTAGAAGCCATCTCCGAGCTCAGTGTAAAGAAAACTGTTAGAAGCCATCTCCGAGCTCAGTGTAAAGAAAACTGTTAGAAGCCATCTCCGAGCTCAGTGTAAAGAAAACTGTTAGAAGCCATCTCCGAGCTCAGTGTAAAGAACACTGTTAGAAGCCATCTCCGAGCTCAGTGTAAAGAACACTGTTAGAAGCCATCTCCGAGCTCAGTGTAAAGAACACTGTTAGAAGCCATCTCCGAGCTCAGTGTAAAGAGCACTGTTAGAAGCCATCTCCGAGCTCAGTGTAAAGAACACTGTTAGAAGCCATCTCCGAGCTCAGTGTAAAGAACACTGTTAGAAGCCATCTCCGAGCTCAGTGTAAAGAACACTGTTAGAAGCCATCTCCGAGCTTAGTGTAAAGAAAACTGTTAGAAGCCATCTCCGAGCTATCAGCTTTAAGGGAAGTATTGATTGTTTGGTGTATTACGCCGCTTTCCAAAAAGAAAAAAAATCAATTACAATAGGGCGTTTCTTTGGGGTTAGTTACCAGTACTTCCGGTCCATTTATCCGCACACCAGCCAGCATTCGTAATGCCAACCCGCCACCTTGATCGGCAAGGAGGGCAGCCATTATTACCATTTAAAAAAAACTTTGTTAAAACCCAGCCGAAATCAAACCAGCGACCTCCAGCATCCGTGACGGAGGCTGTACCACTTCCCCACTGAGGTGTTATATATGTGTAGTAACACAACAGTAAGTGTGGTTGTAAACGTTCAATTCACGGTGATTCTATACAGGTATAGATGAGAAGACACCTTTCTTGTGCCGTAGCGTTTATGTACAAAATAACCCTGAACGTGTGCAATTTACAAATCATTTTCCGCCCTCTAACATTTTGTAAATTGTATACCCAATGTCATTTGTCACAATTGTTTCAATACTTGCATAAATCTGGCGTAAACGTAATTTACCTTTTGCAGTGAAAATGTCGGTTAGTACAAGGACTTCCCCCGTTTAACATAGCCTTTTATGTCAAAACTAAATGTGATTTTTTTTATTAAGAAATACAAATGTTGCACGCTTTCTCATTCCAGTAGAATTCAGAAAAGAAAAATCCTTTTGTAAAGACCTAGAAATAAATCAACGTCGTAATTAGTTCTTTTGTTCGTGGTGTTTACCAAGCCTGATGAAGCCCGCAATTCTGTTTAACCCTTTCCCTCATATAGACGCTTTATGACGCCTCTGCAGCAGACGGCTGTTTGAAAACATTGTGACAAAAGAAGAAATTGCTCAAAACGAGCAATTTCTCCTTTTGCCACAATGTTTTCCACTTTAGGTCAAAGGTTATCCATTCAATTATAGAGATTTTCTAGTTGTTGACAAAATATGTTCCAAAGTCGTCTGCTGCAGAATTGTCGTAAGGGGGAAAGGGTTAAATCATTTCCCGACTTACAGACACATTTTGATGCATCTCCAGCAGACGACTTCTGCACAGATTCGTTCAACGCTATCTAATAATTAATTATACTCTAATTTATAGAGTTTTCCTTTAGTTTCGCATTGATAACGTATGCTGCAGAATTGCTTTGATGTAGGAAAGAGCTAAACCTTCTCAATCTCTAGTGAGCAACGCAATGAGGAAATCCGTGCCATTGTACTTGTGGAGAACAAAGGCTCCGATCAATCAGTGCGGACATAGCTTAATTAGACCAACTACATTTTGCAGGAGATTTATGCCATGGATTTATATCTTAATTAATGACATCTGATTCCCTCCACAAAAAGCTGAAGATAAGTCGAGGATTAACTTTGCCATATCATAAGCTTACTGTGCCTATAGCATACCAACATTTAGAGGAATATGAACCAGCTTATAGGAAGAGAAGACGTGAATTCAATGTTCATTCATTCCAAATATCACATTCAAATTAATTGTTTGCTACATAAATATGCATGCGGCGACTTTAGAAGACAATGAGTAACATCTCCTATTGCAACAATGTTTTCAAAACAGTTTTCAATCATTATACTTTTATTTTCTTGAGATTTTCAATTTATGGGCGTAGATCATTCTTTAAATATATGTTGTTGTATGAGAGAAAGAGTTAAAGACACGTCATTCACCAAACCACATGTAAGCGGCCTTATTGTCACACCTTGGGGAGATAAAACAAGGTCATCATAAGGTTTCGCTGATACATTTAGTTAATACTGCACCACGGTGAAATACGAGGTTGCTAAGGAAATTAAGCTGAGCTTGTGGGATAGTTTATTTGTTTGAACGGTGTTTAACCCTTCCCCTCATATAGACGCTTTCTGACGCCTCTGCAGCAGACGGCTTTTTGAAAACATAGTGACAAAAGAAGAAATTGCTCAAAACGAGCAATTTCTCCTTTTGCCACAATGTTTTCAACTTTTAGTCATAGGTTATCCATTCAATTATAGAGATTTTCTATTTTTTGACAAAATATGTTCAAAGTCGTCTGCTGCAGAATTGTTGTATGAGGGAAAGGGTTAATACCGCTTTCAAAAGTATTTCAATTATGTCAACAAGATTCCTTTAGATATCTCTCCATAGTACAGGTGCCATGTTTAAATGTTGCTTCACATCAATGTCAAATAAATCTCAGTTACAAATTGGTGTTTCCAGATTAAATTAGTAGAATTGCTAGTAAGTTAATCCTGGCAGTATCGCATCAGTCCTTATGCAATCCCTGCAACGCTGAGCGCCAAGGCTTTGTTAATTACCCTTGTGAACTGGTCTAGAACTGGTCTAGAAGTTATCGTATGAATTGATTGACTGGGAATAAGACGCAGTTTTTAACGGCATTTCATGTGACTTGAAACCTTTCTCAGTAACGTGACCACATATGAAGATAAATCGGCGAAAAACTAGTGGGGTTGTAATTCTAGTGTTTGGTCAAAACATCCATTTATGACTTACTAACATGTAGACGCACAGTGAATGGCCTTGTGATAGTATGTGGATGTACAGCCTCGCCAGCCTTCACTGTACTCAAGATAAAGAAAGACAGTGGTGCAGATGTAGTGTCGGCCTCTCGTACCAAAGGTCCCGGGTTCGAGTCCCGTGATGAGCGGGTTTTGACTTTCGGATTTTTCAACACAAACGGCACGAGTACTGGTTAAGTAGGCTATCCAGGAAACGGTCATCGAGCGTGATTATTAAAAGCTGATAGCAAGTTTAAACTAAGACCCCAACTCGCTAGACGTAGCTCAGCTCAATTAAGCACACGGTGCATCCATACTAAACACACTGTTTAGTGAAGTGAGTGCGAATGTTTACGCGGTGGTGTAGATAAGTCACATCCACTCCCTTGGCCATTGACCCTTCCCAATATACAGACATATGTTGACGGATCTGCAGGATACGACTTTCGTTTGAAAAAAGCTTGACGAGCAATTTCTCCCATTGCTACAATGTTTTCAATAATTGTTTTCATTGGTATAGATGTTACAACTTTCCAACTAGATGATTTCATTGACATCTGCTTCAGATTTGTTCTATGTGATGTATAATGCGCTTCTAAACGAGCCACGTCTGGTGATTCTTGTTCATATTGACTCGACGAACCTGGCATTATTTAAAGTCACATCCACATAAAGTTTGGCTACATTTCTAGATATTGCCTTTACGTCAATGTAACATTTAGGCGGGCAGTGCATACTCCTGCGAGACTGTGAGTATACACAGGCCCATGTGAGTCTTCACTGTACTTAGATTCAATAAGACACCATTCAGATTTGTTGTGGGTGTCACATTTCTATATTCTTAGTGGAAGCAGAAGATGTTATATATTATTACTTAGATAGAGTGTTTTATGTACTTCAATTTAAGACACATTTAAGGAATAATACTTTAACTCGAAAGAAAAAAACACCATTTATTGTCACATTGCGTCTTTTTTTTTATATAAAGTGAAAACAATTATATTTCATGTGTGGTATATGACAGTTTCACAAATTTTAATTTAATGTAGGCTTATTTTAACATGTATATATATATTTTACATTTAAAACGTCAAGATCAATTTCTTTTTCAACGCATTATCACTATTATGCATTTCTGCATGCATAATTATTTGTGTATAATAATTACGTTCTTTAGTTTCTAGAGCAAGAGGAATATATGTAAACTACATAAATGTGTTGGTCGGAAGTATTTCGATTGGTAAGGGCGAAATGGTTGCAACTGTATACAATTTAAGAAGCAGTTACAATTGTTTTGCGCTAATTCATATTGCTTTACTATCGCCAGTCAATATTTGTCTTCGTGTAATTTGTAAAACACACGTACGTCATTTTAATAACGAATGGTAGAATTTATTATTAATAACGACCGTTAATGTCACATATCAAATGTACATACTTTTGCTGGCAGGAAGACATAGTACCGTAAATGTCACATATTAAATATACATACTTTTGCTAGCAGGAAGGCGTGGTACCGTAAAAATGAGAAAAACGACAAATTAAATTTCTCGTACTTTTACAAAGGGCCATTAAACCCCTTCACGTATACAGACGTCAAATGAGGCTTTATAAAAATGCACACGTCTTTCGAACTATGGAAAAATGACAAACTGTTCACGCTGGCATTTTCTCTGTAACCTCAATATTTCGCAAGTAAAAGGAATGGTTGAAAACAAACTAGAACATCATGTTTATAGCAGAAAGGAAGGTAAACACTCCCCTGCATTTCACGCCATATCAACACATAAAACAGTTTGTTTCTTTTTCTGATACTGACGTTGACACATTTGCAACAAAATACCTTTTTGTTGATAATTAGAGGGTATGGGTGTAGGAAACATGACCTCCCAGTGTTTGATAGTTATGTACGTCGACCACGTACGACGGATTTAGGGATTTCCGTGCATCTGCGACCAGGGAAGACGCAGTTTAGTCCGTTTAACTCGGTTCCACATACGATAAATCTGCTGCAGGCAACTTCGAAAACATGAAAGTGAATGTATAGTTATTGAATATAGTTGAAAACATTATGACAAAAGGAGAAATTGCTCAATATGAGCAATTTCGTCTTTTGTCACAATGTTTTTAAAAGGCGTCTACTTCAGATGCGTCAATAAGCGTCTGCAAGAGGGAAAGGGTTTACATTCTATGGATTTAAATTCATATTTTTTTTTAGTAAGGTCAAGGTCGATGGGTGTGGCAAAACGTAGGAATTGATAAACCGTTTTATATTTAGATTAAATGTGGACCATGTTTACTAATGGAAATAGATAGGTGGTTGTATTCGCTGTGGGAACAATACAGATTTGTACGATTAACAGATAAACTCCCGTGAACTGTGTGGATATTAACACTTTCCCTGACTGGTTTCGAACCTTTTCAAATGTTGAATTGTTGATGCAATTTAAAAATGGCAAATGTTTTCACGAGTAATGATCCCGTTTCAAACAATGTTTCATCCTGTTATAAAATATCTTAACAGGTATAGATTAGTTCGATGGAAATGTTTTTAGATCCTTGCTGGTGTCAATTTGGAAGATACCCTACACTGACAAGGGTAACTGTATAACCATTCCCCGCATACAACGACTGCAGTACTATGGCGACCTTGAACACATATATAGATACATAATGAAAACGACCACCAATGAAAAGCAATTATTAAATATAATGAAGACATTGTAGTAAAAGGTGCAAGTTTTGTTATTAAATGGAGTTGAACACAATTTGGCAAAAGGATACATAAATCCTAATGAGCAATGTCTTCCTTTGTCACAGTATTTTGATAAGTCGTCTGCTGCACGTGGGTAAGTGTTTATATATGTGAGCCGCGTTAAGCGAGTGTTGCTCTAAATGCATCGGCGTACCGACACAGTACCGTACCAGTGCACCCGTACAGTCTCCGTTTACATGTTATTTAGTCCTAGATGTTTATTTGGAAAAAACACTAGAACGTTTGCTCCATTAGTTATACACCAAATGACCTAGGTGTGATCCCGTTTCGGAGAATGCGACACCAAATCGCTATAGACGCTGCTTATGTGTAACTTTGTTTAAACTAATTTAACTATTTCCCCCATACCACAAATCTGCAGCACACGACTTTACAAACATGTAGTCAGAAAAATAGAAAATCACCCCCAACAAAATTGAATTTGAATTAGTGAAGAGAGTTGAAAATATTGTGACAAAAGTAGAAATTGCTCATCATGAGCAATTTATCCTTTTGCCACAATATTTTCAAAAGATGTCTGCTGCAGAGGCATCAGAAAGCGTCTGTATGTAGTACATGGTTTGAAAGAGTTTGAGGGCTATCAGAAATCCGTATGATTAATTTACGTACAGCGAAGATGCAGACACACGTGAGAATCCGCGCAGTCTGATCATGTTCTCTCCTGTACGATTACTGGTCGGCCAAGAATAAATGGCACCTCTAGGGAGCGACCGTGTAACGTTGTTCACACATTGAACAAGGCAGAAGAATGAGAGTTAAATTGAACGAGTGGTATGGAATTAAACAGACAAACACGTACGAGTGTTTACCACAGAAAGTATATTAAGAACCTTTGTAGAGGCCATTGAACTATGTGCTGGGTCAGACAAAACGGCTCTTGTTAACCCTTTGCCTTATACAATTATGCTGTAGTAGACGACTTAAAAAACTAAAACAAAAACAAGCGGAATTATGAGAAATCTCACTAAATTATAGGACATTTTCAGAATAGGGTTGAAAACGTTGTAGTGGAAGGAGTAAATGACCGACTATGACACCGTTTTCCCGTCCCCACAATGCTTAACCCTTGCCTCTGCAGCAGACGGCTTTTTGAAAACATAGTGACAAAAGAAGAAATTGCACAAAACGTGCAATTTCTCCTTTTGACACAATGTTTTCCACTTTTTGTCATATGGCAATTCAATGCTTCATATGTACCTTCGTGTGGGAAAGAATTGAGTGTTATTCATGTCATGAACCATTATCGAAATGTAACGGAAAAAAATAGTTTTTTCTTATTGATGAAACAGCGTTGTTTTTCACTTTGCCAGTTCATGTACTCGGTGGGATTAAACAGGTTATAGTGCGCGCATTTTTCTTCAATGAACATGCAATTTCAATTAAACAGTTCTGTTTTTGTCTATCCTGTTAACCCTTTCCCTCATACGACAATTCTGCAGCAGACGACTTTGAACATATTTTGTCAAAAAGTAGGAAATCTCTATAATTGAATGGATAACCTATGTGTAAAAGTGGAAAAAGGAGAAATTTGTCGTTTTGAGCAATTTCTTCTTTTGTCACTATGTTTTCAAAAAGACGTCTGCTGCAGAGGCGTCAAAAAGCGTCTATATACGGGAAAGGGTTAAATGTTCAACCCACTTTTGAAGTCCAATGCAAACAGATACAGATAAATATTGATAACCCCTGATCTATATTAAACGAACACTACACTACACTACAGTATAAAGCGATCGGATTATTTCAAACGAGAGAAGTTTTGATAGGATGGAATAGTGAAGACTTGGAAAAGCTTCCAGCGCCAGATCGTAACTGTTCGCACAGGTGAACCAAAGGAACAACTCGTAACAAAAATACTAGAAGTGGAACCTCGCGTCATTTCTCAGTATGTGTGGATATGTAAACATGAAATGTAAACAAGAAACAGATGAAAATAGCTTTTAACCCATTACTTCACATGGCTTTTCAAAAGTCTTCTGCTTTACGTTCATCAGACGAAAAATTTCACCAATCTAGAAAACTGAAAGAATTATATTGATAAAGAGTTGCAAATATTGCAGTTGGTCGTTTTGAGCAATTTCATCTTTTAATGCAATGTTTTCAAAAGCCGTCTGCAACAGCAGGCGTCAAAATTCGTCTGTTTGAAGTAATGGGTTAAACCCATTTTCGATTGACATAGCTGATAGTGTGGGGTCTGATGACTCGCATGTCGTGACGTACTTGGCGGGTCGCCATGCTCATTTCGACCCTACCCCCGCAAATCTGGACCATCGAACGCAGTCCTACAGAGGGGGGCAATTCCGTTGTATACTGATATATGGCTCTTTTGTGATATATGTCTTTTGTATAACCCAGACCCTTTGATTGATGGAAATGAATAACTGTATTTTCTCAAGCTATGTATGCATATATATATATATAGATATATATAGATCTATATAATGTTATGTTGGTTTTTGCAGTAAGATACCATTTCCCCCTGATAAGGTGAGCATGAATTCATTCTCAAGTTGTCCACTAAACATTTATAATCATTAATATAGTGTATCAAATGCGATTCAAACGTGATTCTTCTTCAACAACATGTTTTTTTTACGTAAGCATTGGCGTGAATAAATGCTCATGTCTATACAACAGAGCGACCGTATGTTTATTGTAAAGGGTTTATGAATATAGTTTAAAAAATGTGGAAAAACATGGAGACAGCATGATGCGTCATATAGTACTTGTAGCTCTGATAGCAGGATTCGATTCGAAAGTCATATCAATGATGATCGACCGATGCATCGGTGTCAGGATAAATCGAGGGCTTGGCGTGAAACGGTTGTAACTAAAAACCCATTTTGAAAACCCTGGTTTTGGGGCAATTTTGACCCCTTTGTAAACAATGCAAATTTAGGTGCCATTGCTCAGAACGAGCAATGGCACCTAAATTTCCATTGTTTACCAAGAAAAATGATTTAACGCTTGTAAAGATTTTATGATGAGGTGATTAACCTTGGTAAAAAAATACCTATTTTAGTTACAACCGTTTCACGCCAAGCCCTCGAAATGATACCGATACAACTGGTTAACTCTTTCAGCGCCGAATTGTTTAAAGTAGACACTTCCATGTTCAAACTCGGACGAATCTATTTTCATGTTATAGGATTTTTGGAATATTTTTATAACTCACAGCCAAACCATGCAGATTTCAGGTGAGACAGCTCGTTACGAGCTGACTCACCTGAATCTGTATTGTTTGCAAAAAGCTCAATATTGCCTTTGGCGCTGAAAGAGTTAATAACCATAAACATGCTGATATAACTGAAACATTGTTGAAAACGGCGTTTTGAACACCATTTCAAGAACACATAATACGGCAAAAACAAAATGTTTACCCAAGATGAGGTTATCACACAGTACAGAATTAGAAACATTCGCACGTTGATAAATATAGAAACCTATACACATTCCATATCATTTACAAAACCAGTATCAAGTGGCGCCATATATTGAACAAACATATTGTTGTAGAACTTCAGACCAATGGGTAAATGAACTGTTCTATCATTGGGGTGGGGGCAGTGTTATGTTGACCAGTATCGCGCTGAACAAGACACTTTCCCATTTTTAACTTTCATACGCATTTTGACGCATATGCAGCAGGCGACTTTTGAAAATATTGTGGCAAAAGGAGACACTGTTCATAATGCCACACTCTTTTCACACACTCTTTTCAACTCTATTTTATAAAATTATTATACTTTCATTAAAATTGTTTTCAAAGTCGTCTGCTGCAGTTTTTTGTGTGGACGAAGGACAGGATTAAACAACATGTTTGCATGCCGTTATGGACGAGTTCAAACTTCAATTGCTATTAACACTAACCAAGATCAGCTGCTCATGTGTGCAGTCTAATCCTGATCTTCAGTGTTCGCTTCCCATTCAGTATACCAATGTTTAGAACCGACTTGTTCATAGAAATGTCAGAGCTTGTCAAAAGCGTGAAAGAAGTACAAGTTTCAGGAATTCGAAAGGGATAAGGGTTAGCCTAAGCCTTTCTGGAAGTGTGCAATATCCGATATACACGACACAAAGGGATTTTGTATTTCAAGATTATCTGCGTCATACATTTCACTATTAAGTGTAGGTTTCTTCCTATGTTTATCTTCTTTTCGTCTTCCGTTTTACCACGAATTAAGAGATTCATTGTCACGTTAAGTACTTTTAAATTTTAGGATATGTGCTGTAAGATCATTGAGATGATTGTATCTGGATTGAATTAGAATCACGGTTACTTTTATAGACACAACTTCGAAAACATCTCCGTTCAAAAACTCCATGTAGAACTAAATGAAAGTTCATTTATTGAAAAGAGCTGAAACTATTATGAACAAGAGCTGTCCGTAACTCAATGTATTTTCTAAGTTGAAAAAGGTTCATAATCATGACAAAAAACTTCACACAGAGTTATGTACTCTTGTATGTTGATGAAGGCTTATGGTTTTGAAAAAAGTGGGGTGGTACGGACTCTTAACCAGGTTCATTGTACTATATCAGTTATTTACTCTCGACTGTTAATGGAGGTAATGATGGTAAATACGTAAAAACTTAACCGAAAAGGGGCAATGATGATGAACAAGTATTTTAAGTTTTAAAGCAATATCTCAAATGTTTTTTGAAAAAAGTGAGGTGGTACAACACACTTTATCACGGTGTGACGCCAACGCCAGGCTGACACAGCTGATGTCATAATAGTACATGTTGACGATGCGACACATTTTAGATGCTTCGATTCGATTCGATGTCTTTTTGTTTGTAGCTTGTAAACGGCAATCCTGAATCACAAATTGGCCCTGTTCCAACGCTCCTTAAAGTTCAGTGGCTTTGTATCGATCTTTTCAAATGTTTCTCTCACTTTCTCGTGAATGAAAATAAATCGAAATGTCAGTGGAATACGCGAAAAGATATTTTGCATGGTTGAGATGTTTCTCTTTTGACTTCTTTTTGTAACGAATAATAAACGCACGTAGGCCTTCTAAAAGTATTCCCCTTTGTATCTATGTCTCGTATGAATTAATTTGCATGCACCATTCAACTCTTTCCCCACATACAAAACATATGCAAATAGTCAACCCTTACCAACATAAAAACAATTTGAGCAGACGATTTTGTATTTATCTATGGAAGACAGTCATGCAGTGGTATAGCGTCGGCCTCTTGTACCAAATGTCCCGGGTTCGAATCCAGTGATGAGCGGGTTCTGCTTTTTAGATTAGTCCACACAAACGGCACGCGTACTGGTCAAGTCCCCAGGAAGCAGACATCGAGCGTGACTAATATAAGCTGAAAGCTTGTTTCGCAATCGATTTAAAATAAATAAGTTAAAACTAAATATCTTGTCAAAAATATGAAAAATATCTGTAAATGCGAATAATTATTGAAAAGTATTTTTTATTTTGTTATTCTATTGGTGGCTAAATGAGAAACTGTTTATTGTAATATTATACACATGTAGCCATTATAATACATCACACATGTACCTATATTTGTGCTCGTCAATGGTAAAAGGTACACATTGAGTTTTGCGAACGATGTAGATACCGTTAAGCCTGTGTATACGCGCAGACTGATCAAGTTCTAAACTGTTCACATAAAACTTAAGGCATAAGCTTGTTAGAGGCTGTCAACTTGTGTAGGTCCTGATAAGACGAGAAGAGATGTACAGGCTGATTATTCTGAACCTACACTATTCAGAAATGCCATATTATACCTTTTCCAATGGACGGACTAATATAATGCCGAAATGGTGATGCAACATGTCACTTTATTCCTGACTTTACACGATCATATTTTCAAACCAAACGAAAGGCGCCCACATACACCATTAATGTAAATATGTTCGAAAAAGTAAGATACTTTCACAAATGAAATAATATACTTGAACTAATGTTACATTGCATTTCTTTTGTGCCGCCTGGCTGAGTAATTTTACTTCGAATACATCATAATTATCAGACGGAGAGTTTTAAATTATTATTTTTTGATGTATGTGTGTGTGTGATCTATTTTTAACTACCAATTTATATATTAACACACCCTTCTCCTTTTTATCTTTACCTGGGGTGTACTTTTACACTCTTTCATTTCTTTTCAATTTGCACGTTTTGTTAGCTAAACATAATTTCAAAGATCTTAAGACAGACACCAGTTTATACAAATAAACGTGCCCCGTGAGAGGAAAAGCGGTCTTATTGCATTAAAGTTTTGGTATCAGACAATGGCGTAGAGGCGTGAAGCTAAAAGCGCTGCATTTGATTATATTGTAGGATGATATATTTAGTTATAACTTATATATGCCTGGGCAAAAGTTAAGTGCCACTATATTCACATTCATATTTTTTTTACAAAAAATGAACATAACACTTGTGGGACAATATCATGATTCGATTAAGGGAGCATCCCGTACGTTCTTAACGGGAATCGTAGTTCTTTCTGAAGCCAGGAATGGAATAACATTTTAGAGCGTTGAATTCATTAGCTGATCTCTACAATGAACATACGTGTGAAAGACGCTATCACGGCAAATGGTGCTAACAGTAACTCCCGATATTGCCACTGACATGCTCACATAATGTTAACATATCCATGGACATTTTGATGGTGAAATGTTAAATTTATTTTGTTTGTTTAAACAATATGAGCCGTCCAACCAACGAGAAAACCAACATTGTGGACTCTGCCTAAAGTATCGACCCGGATCAGTCTAAGCATACCGCGTAGGCTTACCCGGAGAAACACTTTTCGACTCCAGTGGATTTTCTGTTCCTATACCCTCCATATGCGAGAACTATCCAGTGTCCAATCTAGGAGGGTTGGGGGGGGAATCTGGCTAATTCACACACTGTTCTGAATATTCTCCCCTAAATGTGTATGGAAGAGGGGATATTTTTTACATAGACAATGAAGGGAAAATGCCTCAATTTGTTCATAAAATCAATTTTCCGATAAAAATTCCCCCTTGTTTTCAAATCCTAGATTGGAAACTGCTATCAAGTTAAGCCAAGCTACTTTTATGAATACTTAAAAGTATTTTTCTTAAACTTGAACTTGAACATTTCATTTCCCGAGATCAATCAGTGCAAAGCAGATCAGACCATTAAATTCATTAATTGAATTACGTCAAATAATCCCGTAAATAGGTCAACCCACACGCAATATGCAACAGAAAAAGAAGAAATCTCTAAAAAGCACTCGGCTTCGCTGCCAAATGACCCAAGACAGGCATTCAAAGAAGCACGTAAAACATGCACTGGTGTTTCAGACACGTGTTCTTTTCAAGTCACTGTGATCTCCTTTTATCTCGTGTTATTATCTCGCGCGTGCCATCCTTCGTTTTCTGCAACAATTACTCCAGGCATCTTTCGCTGATAGATGGATCTATTTTTTACATGTCACGTGTCAAGCGTGAAGTTTTCTTTCATGTATCCCTTCTCCTTTGATTGTCAAAAAAGCAGACATTCTTTAGGAATGCAGCGTTTGGTTATCTGTCAAAAAAGGTATGCATGTGTGCCGTTTAAGACCATCTCTAGAGTAAAGCGAATGCCACAACATCTTTCCAGTTTTACTACGAGCAAATGAAACTCTAGAGATTGCTGATGTCTAATTTGTTTGGATGGTGTTTTACGTTGTTTTCAACAATACTTGAGCTATATCACAGCGCTCTTGGGTAATTAACCAGTACTCCCTGGAAGCTACCATAACTACCATTATTAAAGTATTTGGAATTAGGTAATTAGATTGTGCTTTAGACCAATGTTCAAGATGACATTGCTATGAAATAAGACAACCAATACTATGAGCCGACAGTTCCATCAGTTCAATTAAGGCAAATACTTGCTGAATCGCGATATTCGAAATCCGACCTTCAGATGTTTTAAAAGCAATGGCAATTACGATCAAATGGCATACTTGTTTAATTTTAACCCTTTCCCACTTATAGACGCTTTTTGACTCCTCTGCAACAGACGACTTTTGAAAGCATTGTGGAAATATGAGAAATTGCTCATGATTATACTTCCATTTATAGAGGGTTTCCATAGTTTAGCCTAGATATTTCTTAAGTCTGCTTCAGATGTATTGAAGTAGTCTTCTTAACCCTTTCCCTCATATAGACGCTTTCTGACGCATTTGTAGCAGACGGCTTTTTGAAAACATAGTGACAAAAGAAGAAATTGCACAAAACGTGCAATTTCTCCTTTTGCCACAATGTTTTCCACTTTTTGTCATAGGTTATCCATTCAATTATGGAGATTTTCAATGTTTTGACAAAATACGTTCAAAGTCGTCTGCTGCAGAATTGCCGTATGAGGGAAAGGGTTAATATATGTTGAAGACGTCCACTTCAGATTTGTTATATGTGGGAAGGAGTTAATCCGAGTATGTTTTTTTCATTTCAAAAACTTTTTAAGAGGCTCTTAGGATGGATGCTAAACGGATACGATAGGGAATAAGAAAGATCGTATATCAGAGTGCATTTGTTCTTACATTTTTATTTTAAAAATAGATGCATACAACTACTTCAAAAACAACGACAACAACTTAAGTCAAGTAAATACATGTAGTTGATACCTTAAATAGAAACATATAGGGCCGTAAACAAGTGCAGGAGTGTTCTTTTTGCATTGTCATCTTTCAAAAATAAATTTACTGCAAAAACAACAACAACAACTGCATAATAACATGTAGCCGGACATACATGTATATCCAATCTGAATTGGTTTCTGGAGTCTCACGTTTTTCAGTTTCATTTCAGTTATACAAAATAAATAACCTTAGTGTGCCTGACTTTAACCTTTACTTAGTGTGCATGACTTAAACCTTAGTGTGCCTGACTTTAACCTTAGCGTGCCTGGCTTTAACCTTAGTGTGCATGACTTAAACCTTAGTGTGCCTGACTTTAACCTTAGCGTGCCTGGCTTTAACCTTAGTGTGCCTGACTTCAACCTTAGTGTGCCTGGCTTTAACCTACGTGTGCCTTACTTTAACCTTAGTGTGCCTGACTTTTACCTTGGTGTGCCTGACATTAACCTTAGGGTGTCTGACTTTTTACCTTGGTGTGCTTTCTTCCTTTTCCACACGGTTATCAACTCTTTTACAATAGTTTTCCCTTATTGATAGAAAGTTACGATATTTTCAAAGTCGTCTGTTTACACATTTGACGTTTGTTGGGTATTTTCAAAGTGGTCTGTTTACACATTTGACGTTTGTTGGGTAATGTTAAACAGACTCAACTGTGTCGTCACTTTACACAGAGGCAAGGAAACACGTTTTGGCATTACGCGGTTCTGGTATAAGACTTTTTGAGACAAACTAGAAATGTTGCTTACAACCCAACCACGTTATTATATAAACAATTGGTTTGTTTAGGTATGACGGAGAATGCAAAGGAGGGAGTCATCCATCTTCCTTTGCTGCGATAAACATGATATTCTAGGATAGCTGCCGAGAAAACCTGTTATCTGTTCATATCGATTTTCTGTTACCTAAGTTTACACCCGAAGTTTCGCATTTAACTTCGTCTTTTTTCGTTCTCGGTTATATACAATTTAAAAGGTATGAAGGATAAAAGGAATCAGGCGAGACGAGAGAAAACTTAGGTAATGATATGAGATTGAGCGACTGTGAGTGTGGGAGGGGGGGGGTGAGAGACCGAGAAGAGATGAGAGAGGAATAGATTCGACAGCAAGAGAGAGAGAGAGAAGACGAGAGAGAGAGAGAGAGAGAGAGAGAGGGAGAGAGAGAGAGAGGGAGAGAGAGAGAGAGAGGAGGGGAGAGAGACAGAGAGACAGAGAGACTGAGACGAGAGAGAGAGACAGACAGACAGACAGACAGACAGACAGACAGAGAGACAGAGACAGACAGACAGAGAGAGAGACAGACGAGAGGCGTTACAAATGAAACTAAATTTTAAGTATAACGTACACGTATCACGTATCATCATCATATTGGGTTTATTTACCCTCGCCTTTCGGCATAAAGCCATTTGGCGAGCTGTCACGTATCACGTATTTAGAGCTTATGGCTATTTATATCGTCTATCTCAGAATTGTAATAACGCAAAGTATAATAATTCTATGTCCTTAATCAAATAGTTATCGCATTTCCTGTGTTCCCTTTGCAACAGACGAGCCTTAAATATATGATGAGAGCAAAGGGCCTACATTTGAAACCTATTTTTAACTCTTTTCAAGAATTATACACACTCTCTTTTTTATATTTTAGATGTAACTGTTTTGCCGTCGTCTGATACGGATTAGATGTGTGAAAGAAAGGGTTCAAATGCACTTTTGACGCATTAAACAAACCACACTCGATAACCGGTAGTCATATTTCATTATGCTAAGCTACGGCAGCCAAGTCGGTCAAAAACAAAACTATAAATAAGTTCGTTTTGTCGGATACAAAAAGTATTTTAGAAAACGAATTAAAGCATATATAAGCGTCAAGTATCTATTTCTTTAAGGCTAACGGACAACTTTCTCCAGGAAGAACGATGTTATTGCTCTTTTAATGAGCTATTTCGCATTGTGTTACTATGTTTCAAATGTCGTCCGCTGTAGAAGGCGTAAATTGCGTCTGTATGAGGAAAAAATGTGAATAAAGGGGTAAACATATGCCTGTTGTCATAATCCAACTGAAAGAAACCACTTTTCGTAGAAAACGAGTTAACTTGATATATGGAATTTCAAGCCAATTACAATCGTCTTGTGATGCGCATATTTCCCCGTTTCAACAATGTTTTATACTCTAGTTCATAATAACATTGGCATCAACATAGACGTTTTATCCTTATATGGAACTATTTTTCAGCTGAAAGATGCAAAAATGCCAAAGAAAATGAAATGTTTATCATTACGGTATTTTGTTTTGTGTGTAACTGTGAGCACATCGGAGAAGAAATCGCAATTGCACTAGTAGGTTCGTCTTTCATATCATCTCCTCTCCGTCAGTCAGACGTCAATTAATTATTCCAATGACACATGTCGAACCGTTAATTTGCTTTTTCAGTTTTCCAGCCAAAATGAACACAGGAGTGATAAAAGAAACACCTGCTTTAGCTGTCAAGAACAACGAAGCATTCAAGTGTTATGCGCAGAGGAAAGTGTAATCATGCCTTACTCACATGCGCAGTGGAAAGTGTAATCATGCCTTACTCACATGCGCAAGAGGAAAGTGTAATCATGCCTTACTCACATGCGCAGAGGAAAGAGTCATCATGCCTTACAAACAGGCATAGAGGACAGAGTCATATTTCAGAGAGGTTGAAGGCCGAGTGCTTTTGTGCATCACGTGACCCCCATTTTACGTGTCGATAACGACAATCATATAAATCTCCGTCACTTCAAGTGGGTTTTTAAAAGTTTTAATCGTTTCGGAAATGCATATACAATCACCACACATCCGTGCTTCACAATGCGTCCTTTACTCGTATGCCCCTATGAGCGTCCCGCGAGAAAATATTATGGACTCGGCGTAATATATCGACCCGGTTTAGCCTAAGCATGACGCGCAGGCTAATCTAGACAGACACTTTTCGCCTACTGTGGATTTCAGGAATCATTACTTTATACCTTTATCCCCCTGAGACGAATTGTGTCGGCCCGGATCAGTCTACGCGGACTGCGTAGACTGATCTAGGTCTAAACATGACGCAGAGAGCCATAATGTTGTGACAAAAGAAAGAGCAATTTCGCCATTTATCACAATGAGTTTTATGTTAATCTGTCGGTATGCATTTAGTTATACATATTTTCTTTGCCTAAATAGTTTCGAAGTTGTCTCTGCAGGTTTGTTGTATGGGGGGGGGAAGGGGTCAACCTTTGCACTGCTTGACTCCGGCACCTGTTTTCCTCATCATCATCTAAACGTATGTGAGTACTATAACTTCAATTTAATATGTAACCTTCATTAATAAAGATATTATTATTATTATTATTATTATCATTATTAAAACCTTTCAACAGACGATATTTGAAAACAATGTGGGAACAGAATGAAAATTGCTTTTTACAGGGATACTTTCTTCACACCAGTATCAGAATGATCCCAACATAATATACACTTGACAACTAGTACTAGGAACACTAACGTTAGTTCAGTATCCCTAGATAAGGGGCGTGTTGCATGTTCTAAAAATCCTTAGTTGGCCCCTCTAGACCCTATGATGTGTGTACTCCAAAACGAATCCTCTCACTGAGACTGATTCTTTTGAGTACCCACCATATAGGGTTTGCATTTAAGTAATAAGAGAGACAGTGTGGGAAAAGAGTTGAATACACCATCCTTTCTGGACCTCTGTGTCACTAGTATTACACTTGACACTGATGCATCAGTCGCCTGACCGTAACCATGAGCGCCAGGAAGAAAATCCATTACTATCGTAAGACCAGACCATGATTTGAAAGTGAACACATTTAACATAAAGTGCATACACTTATGTATTTAACGTTACAATGGGTTTCTGTCACATGCCTTTGGTAACGTGACACACACGGATAATTTCTCCCGTCAGTCCGTCAAGTTGGTGACCTATTGCTATGTACAAGGCGACGCATGTTTAGTCTTTACATCTAAACCTCTAGATTTAATTTAAACTTATTTATTTTACATCAATTGCGAAACAAGCTTTCTTTCAGGTTTATCTAAATCACGCTCTTAGGATTTAATAATTATAATAGGTAATACTAATTAGTTAATCAACATAATTATCGACAAAGTCCTTAAAAACCACATGAGAATGCGAAAATCGCATGTGGCGCCTGTAAATTACGAAATACTTATAACCAAGGTGTAACTATAAATAAAGACATACATACAGATAGTTGTGTCTCCCTGCCCAATCCCGGCGACACATACAAAGTGGACAGTGAGTGGACACGCAAACAAAACGTATTCCTCGACCAAATTATTCTGAGCATGCATTTTCATCAATTAACTCCGTTCATCCACACCGTGTTTCATCAATCAAATCAGCAAATTGTTTTTGTTTGATGTGTGTCACGTCGCTTTCAACAGTATACCAGTTGTATCACGGCGTTACCAGAACTACTGGCCGATTATCTCCTGATACCAGCGAGTCAGACAATAACGCTAATACCCACAATACCGAAGCTGGCGTCAGGATAAATGGACCTAGTGGTACTGGTAACTTACACGGGAAACGGCGTGACATAATGACATGCTAGAAACACCAAACAAGTCAATCAATCAACAGAGCGGCAAGGAGGGGCAGTCATACCACTATTCAAAAGTAATTGGTATGACCCGACCTGGCAAGGGAGGGCAGTCCATTTCCACCATTTTCTAAAAGTACTTGTATGACCCGACCGGCCAAGGAAGGCAGTCATTGTCCACCATTCAAAAGTACTTGGTAGAACCTCGAGCGGCAAGGAGGGCAGTCATTTACCACCACCTATTATCCAAAAGTACTTGTATGACCAGAGCAGGCAAGGAGGGCAGTCATTACCAACATGTTAAAAAGTACGGTGGTATGACCCGAGCGGCAAGGAGGGCAGATCCATACCAACATTAAAAAGTACTTGTATCACCCGACCGGCAAGGAGGGCAGTCATTACCGCCATTTCAAAAGTACGTGTGTATGACCCGAGCGGCAAGGAGGGCAGTCATTACCAACATTTAAAAAGTACTTGGTATCACCCGACCCTGCAAGGAGGGCAGTCATAACCACCATTTTAAAAGTACTTGGTATGACCCGAGCGGCAAGGTGTGGCAGTCATTACCATCATTTCAAAAGTACTTGGTTGACCAGAGCGGCAAGAGGGCAGTCCTTACCATCATTTCAAAAGTCTTGTGTATGACCAGAGCGGCAAGGAGGGCAGTCATTACCACCATTCAAAAAGTACTCGGTATGACCCGAGCGGCAAGGAGGCAGTCATTACCACACCATTTTTAAATAGTACTTGTATGACCCGAGGGCAATGGAGGGCAGTCATCACCACCATTCAAACGTACTTGGTATGGACCACGAGGGGCAAGGAGGGGCAGTCATCACCACCATTTCAAAAGTACTTGGTATGACCGGAGGGAGGCAAGGAGGCAGTCATTATCACATTTTAAAAGTACTTGGTATGACCCGAGCGGTGGGTCATAAATCAGACTGTGCCCGAAAACTTAAAACTCTAAAACGTTCTCCGAGCTCAGAAATGAACCCCCCCGTGCTCCAAATAAGACTTCTGATTGGTCACTTTCGAGAATGAACTAGGTTTCTGACCAATACGGATACTTGAGCACAAATTTGGAGTATAGATTAAAGTTATAGTTTTAAAGCCAGTCGCCGAATCTCGAGTGCTACACCACGGACGGAAGCAAATTGTGTGAATTGCACGTGCGTCATTCTAAAATATAACGTATTACAAAGTCAGGGC
>JASEVX010000001.1:66207758-66344140 GCA_031761405.1 Serripes groenlandicus
AATAGTTATCGCATTTCCTGTGTTCCCTTTGCAACAGACGAGACTTAAATATATGATGAGAGCAAAGGCCTACATTTGAAACCTATTTTTAACTCTTTTCAAGAATTATACACACTCTCTTTTTTATATTTTAGATGTACTGTTTTGCCGTCGTCTGATACGGATTAGATGTGTGAAAGAAAGGGTTCAAAATGCACTTTTGACGCATTAAACAAACCACACTCGATAACCGTAGTCATATTTCATTATGCTAAGCTACGGCAGCCAAGTCGGTCAAAACAAAACTATAAATAAGTTCGTTTGTCGGATACAAAAAGTATTTTAGAAAACGAATTAAAGCATATATAAGCGTCAAGTATCTATTTCTTTAAGGCTAACGGACAACTTTTCCAGGAAGAACGATGTTATTGCTCTTTTATGAGCTATTTCGCATTGTGTTACTATGTTTCAAATGTCGTCCGCTGTAGAAGGCGTAAATTGCGTCTGTATGAGGAAAAAATGTGAATAAAGGGGTAAACATATGCCTGTTGTCATAATCCAACTGAAAGAACCACTTTTCGTAGTAAAACGAGTTAACTTGATATATGGAATTTCAAGCCAATTACAATCGTCTTGTGATGCGCATATTTCCCCGTTTTCAACAATGTTTTATACTCTAGTTCATAATAACATTGGCATCAACATAGACGTTTATCCTTATATGGAACTATTTTTCAGCTGAAAGATGCAAAAATGCCAAAGAAAATGAAATGTTTATCATTACGGTATTTTGTTTTGTGTGTAACTGTGAGCACATCGGAGAAGAAATCGCCAATTGCACTAGTAGGTTCTTCTTTCATATCATCTCCTCTCCGTCAGTCAGACGTCAATTAATTATTCCAATGACACATGTCGAACCGTTAATTTGCTTTTTCAGTTTTCCAGCCAAAAATGAACACAGGAGTGATAAAAGAAACACCTGCTTTAGCTGTCAAGAACAACGAAGCATTCAAGTGTTATGCGCAGAGGAAAGTGTAATCATGCCTTACTCACATGCGCAGTGGAAAGTGTAATCATGCCTTACTCACATGCGCAGAGGAAAGTGTAATCATGCCTTACTCACATGCGCAGAGGAAAGAGTCATCATGCCTTACAAACAGGCATAGAGGACAGAGTCATATTTCAGAGAGGTTGAAGGCCGAGTGCTTTTGTGCATCACGTGACCCCCATTTTACGTGTCGATAACGACAATCATATAAATCTCCGTCACTTCAAGTGGGTTTTTAAAAGTTTTATCGTTTCGGAAATGCATATACAATCACCACATCCGTGCTTCACAAGCGTCCTTTACTCGTATCCCCCTATGAGCCGTCCCGCGAGAAAATATTATGGACTCGGCGTAATATATCGACCCGGTTTAGCCTAAGCATGACGCGCAGGCTAATCTAGACAGACACTTTTCGCCTACTGTGGATTTCAGGAATCATTACTTTATACCTTTATCCCCCTGAGACGGAATGTGTCGGCCCGGATCAGTCTACGCGGACTGCGTAGACTGATCTAGGTCTAAACATGACGCAGAGGCCATAATGTTGTGACAAAAGAAAGAGCAATTTCGCCATTTATCACAATGAGTTTTATGTTAATCAGTCGGTATGCATTTAGTTATACATATTTTCTTTGCCTAAATAGTTTCGAAGTTGTCTCTGCAGGTTTGTTGTATGGGGGGGGAAGGGTCAACCTTTGCACTGCTTGACTCCGGCACCTGTTTTCCTCATCATCATCTAAACGTATTTGAGTACTATAACTTCAAATTTAATATGTAACCTTCATTAAATAAAGATATTATTATTATTATTATTATTATCATTATTAAAACCTTTCAACAGACGATATTTGAAAACAATGTGGGAACAGAAGAAAATTGCTTTTTACAGGGATACTTTCTTCACCCAGTATCAGAATGATCCCAACATATATATACACTTGACACTAGTACTAGGAACACTAACGTTAGTTCAGATCCCTAGATAAGGGGCGTGTTGCATGTTCTAAAATCCTTAGTTGGCCCTCTAACCCTATGATGTGTGTACTCAAAAGAATCCTCTCACTGAGACGATTCTTTTGAGTACCCACCATATAGGGTTTGCATTAATAATAAGAGAGACAGTGTGGGGAAAAGAGTTGAATACCCATCCTTTTCTGGACCTCTGTGTCACTAGTATTACACTTGACACTGATGCATCAGTCGCCTGACCGTAACCATGAGCGCCAGGAAGAAAATCCATTACTATCGTAAGACCAGACCATGATTTGAAAGTGAACACATTTAACATAAAGTGCATACACTTATGTATTTAACGTTACAATGGTTTCTGTCACATGCCTTGGTAACGTGACACACACGGATAATTTCTCCGTCGTCAGTCCGTCAAGTTGTGACCTATTGCTATGTACAGGCGACGCATGTTTAGTCTTACATCAAACCTCTTAGATTTAATTTAAACTTATTTATTTTACATCAATTGCGAAACAAGCTTTCCTTTCAGTTTATATAAATCACGCTCTTGGATTTAATAATTTAATAGGTAAACCAATTGTTAATCAAACATAATTATCGACAAAGTCCTTAAAACCAACAAGAGAATGCGAAAATCGCATGTGGCGCCTGTAAATTACGAATACTTATAACCAAGGTGTAACTATAAAATAAAGACATACATACAGATAGTTGTGTCTCCCTGCCAATCCCGGCGACACATACAAAGTGACAGTGAGTGACACTCAAACAAACGTATTCCTCGACCAAATTATTCTGAGCATGCATTTTCATCAAATAAACTCCGTTCATCCCACACCGTGTTTCATCAATCAAATCAGCAAATTGTTTTTGTTTGAAGTGTGTCACGTCGCTTTCAACAGTATACCAGTTTATCACGGCGTTACCAGAACTACTGGCCGATTTATCCTGATACCAGCGAGTCAGACATAACGCTAATCCCACAATACCGAGCTGGCGTCAGGATAAATGGACCAGTGGTACTGGTAACTTACACAGGAAACGGCGTGACATAAATGAACATGCTGAAAACACCAACAATTCAATCAATCAACAGAGCGGCAAGGAGGGCAGTCATTACCACTATTTCAAAAGTAATTGGTATGACCCGACCGGCAAGGAGGGCAGTCATTTCCACCATTTCTAAAGTACTTGGTATGACCCGACCGGCAAGGAAGGCAGTCATTTCCACCATTTCAAAAGTACTTGGTATAACCCGAGCGGCAAGGAGGGCAGTCATTACCACCATTTCAAAAGTACTTGGTATGACCAGAGCGGCAAGGAGGGCAGTCATTACCAACATTTAAAAAGTACGTGGTATGACCCGAGCGGCAAGGAGGGCAGTCATTACCAACATTTAAAAAGTACTTGGTATCACCCGACCGGCAAGGAGGGCAGTCATTACCGCCATTTCAAAAGTACGTGGTATGACCCGAGCGGCAAGGAGGGCAGTCATTACCAACATTTAAAAAGTACTTGGTATCACCCGACCGGCAAGGAGGGCAGTCATAACCACCATTTTAAAAGTACTTGGTATGACCCGAGCGGCAAGGAGGGCAGTCATTACCATCATTTCAAAAGTACTTGGTATGACCAGAGCGGCAAGGAGGGCAGTCATTACCATCATTTCAAAAGTACTTGGTATGACCAGAGCGGCAAGGAGGGCAGTCATTACCACCATTTCAAAAGTACTTGGTATGACCCGAGCGGCAAGGAGGGCAGTCATTACCACCATTTTAAAAGTACTTGGTATGACCCGAGGGGCAAGGAGGGCAGTCATCACCACCATTTCAAAAGTACTTGGTATGACCCGAGGGGCAAGGAGGGCAGTCATCACCACCATTTCAAAAGTACTTGGTATGACCGGAGGGGCAAGGAGGGCAGTCATTATCACCATTTTAAAAGTACTTGGTATGACCCGAGCGGGGGTCATAAAACAGACTGTGCCCGAAACTTTAAAACTCTTAAAACGTTCTCCGAGCTCAGAAATGAACCCCGTGCTCCAAATAAGACTTCTGATTGGTCACTTTCGAGAATGAACTGGTTTCTGACCAATCGGATACTTGAGCACAAATTTGGAGTATAGATTAAAGTTTATAGTTTTAAAGCCAGGTCTCCGAATCTCGAGGCTACACCACGACGGAAGCAAATTGTGTGAAATTGCACGTGCGTCATTCTAAAATATATCGTTATACAAAGTTCAGGGCCGGGTCAGTTGTGTTGAGTAATACAAAGAAAAGCCTTACATCGACGAAAAACGTCTTCAAATCTCTGTGTTGAAAGATCGTGACTTTTCTATGTTAATGTATATTAGCACAACTGAATTTAACAAACCACTCCTGTTTCGTTGTTTAACCCTTTCTCACTTACAGACGCATTTCAATACATCCGCAGTAGACGACATTTGAAAACATTATGAAACAAGTATAAGTACTCATAATGAGCATTTTATCATTTTGCCACAAGCGTGTAGACTAGTGACAATGCTTCATCTTTATTCAACGATTAAAATTTCATTTATAGGTATTATTTTAAATATAATTTGCGATATATGTTTTCAAAATTGCCTAATGCGGGTTAGGATTAAAATGTATTTTCTAACACGATGATTCATTCACTTGAGCGGACAATAGAGTAACAATTTTTACACCTCTAGATATTTTATTTCATTCAACCGGTGTTTAAATGAACCCGTCCATAGGAAAAAGGTACAAGTTGACATTGCTGATCGGTATAGTCATCTCCGTCGTATCAAAATCAACACAAGTTGACAGAAGCTTCTAACACGCTTATGCATTAAAGTAATATCGAGGGCTTGGCGTGAAACGGTTGTAACTAAAATTGGTATTTGTTTACTAAGATTAATCACCTCGCCATAAGTCTTTATAAGCGTTAAATAATTTGTCTTGGTAAACAATGGAAACTTAGGTTACATTGCTCGTTCTGAACAATGGCACCTAAATTTCCATTGTTTACAAAGGGGTCAAAAATGCCCCTAAACCAGGGTTTTCAAAATAGGTTTATAGTTACAACTGTTTCACGCCAAGCCCTCGATATGTGATCAGTGTAGTTCTCTTATTCATTTCCCATTTCCCCCAACGGAGAAGCTCAACAAGCCTTGTATATATCTGGATACATGTCGCGGCAATATAACACTAGCGTGTGCAAACAGAAACCGCCTTAGCGAAATTTTGGGTTGTTATTGATTTTGGTTTCATACTGTTTTCAATAATTTGTTGGTCTGTTCACCTATTCAGGTGTTGACTAACTCTCTCACAACAGTCGTTTCAAGCAAGCAAGTGCCTGCTTTTCCACATAGAAAATTCACTAAATCACATATATATAATTTCTCTTTTCATTCATACTTACTACAAACGAGTGTGTAGGAGTATGTGCAGGCGTTCCACACGTAGATGTTAAAGTGTTGTGTCGACGCAGGCAACGACGACGCCAAGGATAGCATAATACCCCCGACATTTTTTCTTCGAAAATCAGACGAGCTCGAAATGATCACAATGTTTTTAAAAGTCATCTGATTCAGATGCGTCTGTAGAGGGAAACGGTTGACCGTGTCGGTCGAAATGGAACTTTGTTACATATCCGAACAGAGAGGACTTAGGCCTGCATCTGCTCAGCTTCAACTGACCGGGCTGACCTCTAACTGTCCACGTGGGTACAGGTCGTATATATAGGTCACGTTATACAAGTATCACTAGATATCATGTTGCATTTATAAACGGTGACGACCCAGTTGTGCATGTACGTACCGGAGTCTAAACCGGTCGCTTGCACCAAATATAAACCAAGCTGTACATTTTGACAATGGTTGTTTTGCCATGGGTACTTATACCACAAATACAATACAGAGACATCGGAGGATTGCCGTGGTAAACACATGACATTCGATTGCTAGTATAAAAGGAGTAAACAAAAGACTAACCATACATTTTCCACGATTAACATTTTATATATATGTAATATATATACAAAAAAAAGACAAAGAAAAGATAACAGAATTGACAAAATATCACGAATTTTATAACAAAATAAAATAAAACATAATAAAATATTTGCACAATTATGATACAATCATTAGTGACTGCACTTATAGCTAACTAAATCTTCAACGATAATTACCGAGGAGAAGTGTTCGTCACGACTTGGTATCTTCAATCGAACAATACTTTACGACAATCATATTGTCAAACCATTTAATACTTCTTTTGCAACATTGACTTTGCTGCAAGTGTTATTTTTAACCTTTCATCTCATCCATCAACTCATTGCAGTCATATCACGGCGGCCAGTTCACATACCCAAATGTTTCCTGGCTTTCATACACCAGTTTCTCAAAGCAACTGGCTGCCGTTCCACATAGACTGTTAGCCCATGGGTGGAAGATGAATGAGGCTTGTCATACTCACCCTTACAGGCTTATGGAAAAAGCCCACTTTAAATTCAGGATGCGATCTACCATTCTATGGTAATCCTATCCCTTGTTCGCACCTTTCAAGCAAGACTACTTTGTAACACATTGTAGAAAAAGGATAACTCGTTCAAAAACGCAAAGCAGTGTCACCTTTTCAAACAATGTTTTCAGCCCTGTATGTTTTTTTCTTTTTATTCCCAACGATTCTCTAAATGTCATTTCAAGTAAATTGTGAAAACATTTGTGAAACAAAGGCATGTAAAATATCATAACTGTATTAGTACATTGATACGTCAGTTTATTAAATGACATACCTATTCAACAAATTACTATGAAATGCACGTAACAAACATGTTGCGGTGAATCGAAATCTGAAACGTTCCAACGTTAATCCGCTATGAAACAAAAATGTTATGTTTCTTCTATTCCGAACTAAAGAGTATGGAAGACCAGTCGATTGAGTACCCACAACATATACATATGGATTAACTTAATGTGTCCATTGGGATGAATACCACCACAGCAACAAAAGTAAAATGTGGCCTTGAATTTGACAAATTGACCCAAACATCTTATTGAAGACCTTCTTCAATGCATGACCATTGCATGTGTAAAGTGTAATAATATTATTTTGTATGGTTATTGTCTTCATACCGGACACGATAGTCAATGATTGCACCTTTACCTTTGATCGTTTGAAACCAACAATCACCAGGGGTCTTTTTCAATGCACGATCGTTACATGAGTAACATGTAATCATCGTACAAGCTCGAATGATAATTGAGTCCGACCAAGATTGTCAAAGATTGTACTTTAACCATTTGACCCAGGGATATGCCTTAACACTTTCTTTTTCGATAATACAGTTGTTTAATGTCGTCTGCTGCAGATTTGTTGAAAGTGGGCAATGGTTAATAACTTAATATCTCAACTCAAATTGGCAGACAAAAAAAAAATACGTAACATTAAAAGATAATAAAACGTAATACTGCATTGATGCTGTCTGAAACTCAAGCAGTTTTTAGGAGATAAAACAGACATTAATGTACTTCAATTAAACAATTTCCCACTTGAATAAACACTTTAACTTTAGACGCATCTGCAGCAGACGACTTTCGAAACAGTGTGACAAAAGGAGAAATTCTTCATAATGAGTCATTGCACCTACAGCAACACTGTTTTATTCTCTATTCTATGATAGTACATGTATTTGCATGTTGAGAAAGTTTTGAAAAAAGTCTCTTCCAACCCTATGTTGAGGTTCTCAAATACTGGTATTAGACGAATCGTTTCATTGAGGTCAATAGAGTTGTTTAGAGAATGAAATACGCCCCTCTTCTGGACGCGTACAGAGCAGGGAACTTGGGAAACTTAAATTTCGAATGATAACATAATGTATTGGAAATCTATTTTTTGCATCGATTTTGCTAACTCATATGTCCATATTTCTATTTCAGCTCAGGTTTCACAATATTCCTGATTGAAAGGATCATAACTAGAACACAGGATTGATCGTTTTGGTGTTTTACGCCGATCTCAACAATTAGTCATCTATGTCACGGCACTTCCATGGTAAGTTACCAGTACTACTGGTCTATTTATCCTGACACCAGCCAGTCAGTCGCAATGCTAACCCCGCAACCCTGAGCGAGAAGGAAGGCAGCCATTACTACTATTTTTTAAATCATAACTAGAACACAGGACAATAAGCCTTTAGATTGCGAGACAAGAACTGTTTACAAATTGAATTCGACAATACGTCTTAACCCTTAACCACATACAACACGTCTGCAGCAGACGACTTTAGAAACATCTAGAGAAAAACACCTCTTTAAATGAAATTATAAATTAATGAAAAGATTAAAGACATGTGGCAAAAGGAGAAATTGCTCGTTTTGAGCAATTTCTACTTTTGTCACAAAGTTTTCAAAAGTCGTCTGCGTCTATATCGTGGAAAAGGGTAAATATGCATTAAATACACATCACCCGAATGAACGCCGTTTTGAAACACGTCGTACGTGGTAAACATGTATATAGATGGTGAGATAAATTGACAAACTGGTGATACGGAGACTTATCCAACGTATATATGACTATAAATAACCCTACGCCATATACAAACAATCTGCAGTAGACGACTTCGACATAATCTAGGGGAAAACATCAAACATCCCTACGAATCAGAGTAAAACAATTGAATACAATTTTTAAATACATTGTGTAAAAATGAGAATAGTGCCAATTGTTATAAGCAATTTAACCTTTAACCAAAACGTTATTGAACAAAATCGTTTGCATGTGTGAAAGGCTTTAGAGGACGTTTGCGTATCATGTTTCAAACAATGTGAACCAAGATAAACATGACACAAGCACACGTGTTGATCATATGGCGTCCGCCAGTTCAGTCTTGGTCTACACTGACCGCCTCTCATTATTTATTTCGAAGAAAAAACCTATTCAATACCTAACACGATGACACTAGTCCCATCATTCGAACATAATAAGGGTTAAAATGGCCCGGGGTAAAGGGAATGATAAATGCAGTCAACATATCAAGTTATAAATTATTCACCATGTCAAGATTTTTGCAATTTTACATTTGGGGGGAGAATAATAATTGTGTCGACAACCTCTCACTTATAAATAGATATATGCAAATTAATTCAGAATTGCACATCTGCAGGTAATAAATTATCGGGGAGCATTGGGTCGTAAGTACGTTAGCCCTTTCGCACATACAGACGAATTCAGACGCCTCTGCATCAGACGACTGAAAACAGTGTGACAAAGGGAGAAATGACTCATCGTGAGCAATTCCTCGTTTTTCCACATTGTTTTCATATCTACTTATCCTAGTTTGGAATGATAAACGATTAACGCAAGAACATTATTAGTTAAAACTAAAGTTTGGAAAAGTCACGTTTCCTCACAAACTTACATCAGGGCTCTAGTCTCAGGGGCGCTTTATTTGATTTTCTAAAATTCTCATTTGACCTACAAACTCGATTCCTTTGAGGACCCAATATCGGGATAAGTCGCTTGATAACAGATATTTCCTTGACAAAGACTTCTTTAACCCTTTCCCTCATATAGGCGCTTTCTGACGCCTCCCCAGCAGACGGCTTTTTGAAAACATAGTGACAAAAGAAATAATTGCACAAAACGTGCAATTTCTCCTTTTGCCACAATGTTTTCCACTTTTTGTCATAGGTTATCCATTCAATTATGGAGATTTTCTATTTTTTGACAAAATACGTTAACAGTCGTACAGAATTGCCGTATGAGGGAAAGGGTTAATGTGCGACTTGTCATTTACCATTAGTTAGAAACACACCAAAAGCACATGTTGTGGGTACTTAATATCATCGTTTAAGGGCTGAATGAAGATTCATTTATGTTCTTAAAGCTGCATTTAAAATGCATCCAATTTATCACATTCTATTTTTTCGAGGGAATCTTTACATTTCTTTCTTCAAAAAATGACAATACATAATATATTCGCTGTTTAGACGCTGCCGTTTAAAACTATCGAGGGAAATACAGAAGAAGAACTATGGACAGTGATTATGATACGTAAAACCATTTCTCTGATAAAGACATGTATGTGACTGTTTATCAACAGACAACTTTCTCAAGAGCAATTTCTCCTTTTCCAAAATTTCTCCTTTAATTATGCGCTTAATTTCATACTTCCTATTATTGGCATGCAACATATTTCTTCGTACCTCTTCAAAGACAATTAGGGTAGAAATAAAATCTTAACCCTGTAATGTGTAAGGTCAGATGTTCTTATTGATGTCTCACATACATGTCACGGTCAGAATGTACGTCTAACATGTACTCAGTTCGACTTAGACTTTTATACATAATAGAAACAAAGAACAATAAACTCATCGGCAGTAAATAGAAAGCAAAAATGTTTTTCTCAAATAACAAGAATTAAGAATCTCGTTCTTTCTTAATTTTTGGCTCTTTGAAGTCCTCCCCAAGAATCGTCGCTATTTCACCCTGCATGAAGGCCCAGGGCACGTTTGACCCCACAAGGGGACACTTCTTTCCGCTTGGACAGTACACTTCGTTTCCAGCACCTTGCATTTTGATACTATTCCTGGAACATGGGAAACAAAACTTATGATCCGACACTGATGGGCACTGTACAAAATGCGTGTCCTCAAGTCGTTCCTGGCATATTGTACATTTTAGAGATTCTGCATTGGGCGGTCCCCCCTCCCCGTTGGTCACCATACCCGTCTCCCCAATGTGACGACCACGTGATAATCCCGGGGGCGAGTGGATGTTATGTCGACCACTGTGTCGATTACTATTAACTTCCCGACCCGGAGGTGAACCTCCAGGCAAATTGTCTGTAACGTTCATTAACGCCGCCATAGGCGATGGTCCATTCTGTCCAGAGGGTCCTGGGTTCGAGCCGTTCGGTGGACTCGGAGCGTGATTGCCCATGGGCGGTGTTGTGTTACTAGAATTGTAGCCTCCTACCGTCATGGGATGGGTTGCGTACCACTGTCTCTTAGACTGTTCACTGAGATCACTTTCTGGGTCCGGGGTCCCCTTCCTTTTCCTAACGGAGTCCTGAAAAGTCCCCCTGTGAGCTAGGGCCGACCGCATGGGTATACGGTACATACTAGCACTGGGAACAGGTGGCATACTCGTGTTTATATACAAAGTGGGCAACAGTTCCTTTTTCAATGGCTCCTTAAAATTCCTAACATTGTCAGTTAATAGTTCACCAAGAGCCCTCCAGTCACCAGACGCATGTTTCATTTCATATTCAAGATTTTTAAGCCCAGGAGATGGGCTCTGTCGGGGATTGCCGTCTTTGAGGGCGTCTTGTGTCATTTGTTTAGAGAGTGCGGAAATGTTAGGAAAGACGTTACCTGAACCCATGGGGTATTCCGTAAATATTTTTAGTTCGTAATCATTTCCAGGTTTCGACTGAACGTCGAAACCTATCACTCGTCCACAAACACTTGGGTCCTTTTTAAATCGCGTTTCGAATGGAACCACTGTCGCAAGAATAGCCAAATTTTCACGCACGTTGGGCGGTCGTTTATCTTCAGGGGATCGTCGCTTCCATAACTCATCTCCGCTGGAATTATTCGCTGTTTCCTCCTCGTCCTTAACCCCCGGGCGCCCCGATGGCATGTTGTGATGAGGATGGACCGGCCCGTTCATCACTGGTCCATGTATAGATGGGTGGTACCCCGGGGGAAATGGAACCCCACGGGGCATGGATACACTGTGTGGGTTTCTATGAAGATGTTCACCTTTAGGATCGTCACGTCCCATGTGACTCGGCATTGGTCCCCCGTTTTGAACTAAATTCTGTGGTACCGAGTTAAACTCGGGGCCCATTCCCCGGGGTCTCTCAAACCTATCCCCGGGACCCCCGCTCGGGTTTCTAGGAGGGTCCATAGAACCCGAGTGTTCGTGATGAGATCTTGGGTGAGGCGGCATGGGTCCATGAGGTCCGGGTTTGATAGGCCCTCTAGATTCTTGGAAGCCGGTTGCCCTTTTCATTTGCCTTGCCAGATCGAGAACCATCTCGATACGATCCGCCCCCTCGTAGTTGACACAGCCCCGACAGACAGACTCCGTAAAGTCTTGTATCATAGCCCATGGCATACGGGGTAAGTCACACAAATAACAGTGTTGTCTTTGTGAACGATGTGTCATAGACATTGTTACCTTTTATATTGCACAGTATCACCGTTTAGTATGTTAATGTGGTCGCACATAAAGTCCAGGCTAAGTTAAAAGCGGCAAAGTATAGTTACAACAATAATATACGTCCAAGTTTAGAATGAAAACAAGAGTAAATCCATTAATAACGATCGACCTCGTTAATTCACATAGTAAATAAACCTGTTCATTCACTCAAAGGCCGCTCAAAACTGAGTACACATAGCGATCCGCTCTAGTCGAACTACAAACCGATACTGAATACCAATCGTGCACAGCTAATAACTTCAGCAGACGACAGTTTGACCCGCCTCTTGTCAACTTGCCAACTGCCTCGTGACGTCACGACTAGATTACAGCCGCGTCGAATGTGAAGAAATATATGGTCTAAGGACTTTGATAAATGTGTCAACAATGTTCGAGTACTGCGCTATCGCATAGCATTCCTTTCATAGCGAAATGGATTTAACTTTTTCGTAAAATAGAGGAAAACTGCGCATGCGCATTGGACGGTTTAACCGACTAGGCTGGGTTTTTTTTTGGTTTTGTTTGGGTGTTTTTGCATATTGATTCTTTTTTCTAAATAAATGTAACTTACCCTTTTCCTTATCCTGTTAAAAGAAAATACTGAACGTATTGTGCGCTAGCGAACCTTTTGATGGAAATTTCGTGATATGTGAAGGAAGGTTTAACACTTTACGAAGATCCAATATCTGGGAAATTGGACGTAATATTTTGAGAGGTTGAAACTGTTGCGAGAAAGGGAGAAAAAGTCGTCTGATAAAAAGGCGTCAATAACGTCTGCATCAGATAAAGATATACAACACATCCCTTCCATCTCGAATAAACCCATGCTTCTTAGTTTTTCAGGATGACGAACAGTGTGTTACGTGTGTCATCGAGCTCTCACGCACCTATCAGTATTACAGCGTTATTTGATAACTTTATTACAGTCGATGTTAGCACGAACCCTTCTAATCAATCTTCCACGAGAAAACCAACACTGTGGACTCTGCCTTAAGTATCGACCCGAATCAGCCTAGGCATGCCGTGCAGGCTAACCCGCACAGACATTTTTCGCCTCCTGTGAATTTTCTGTTTCATGAATCAGTCCTCTATACCTCTATCCCCCTGAGACGGAATGTGTCGGCCCGGATTAGCCTGCGCGGACTGCGCAGGCCGATCTGTGTCGATACATTACGCAGAGACCATAATTACGTTAATAATCCTTATGGGATTAACCGTGTTTAATGTTACATTTTCTCTGGTGATGTAAACTTTAACTCGGCCAAATGCAAAAAACGAAACCTCTATTCTCTCTCACATCCTGCTTTATATAGTAGTGTACATTCAAATCATTGTTAACAGGTCTACTATATATGACGGGATATATAATGTTTACCCCTAGCTATTGTTAAAGTCCTCGCTTGCAATATTGTCGTAAGTAGTACGACAGTATGTTGGAAAGGGTTAAACGGATACAGATATGGCGTCGCCATTAGACCGTTTATTACACGACGGAGCTCATATTGTATTTCCCCTAGCGAAGCTGTTTTAAATTCTTACATAGATTTGTCGAATCCACGCAACGATGTATGATCAATAGCCCGTCAAATGAAATGTAAATAAACAAAAGAAAGACGTGTTTATTATACGGACATTGTTTGTATCCTAGATACGTGTTTGTTTCAGTCCATAGAAACCATTTATAACCCTGCAATACTTCAAAAGACTAAACTCTCCTTAGATAAACGTTTTATAATCGCTATGCCAGGAAGGAATGTGATAGTTTTTTATCTGTTCGCATCTTTCCTTCAATATTCTTGACATAAGATTTTACTTTCAAATATAAATAAAGTAATAACTACATTTGTTTGCACGAATTCATTAAATAATATGAGCCATTGTAGTCTCTGCGTAATGTATCGACCCAGATCAGCCTGCGTTATCCGCGCACGCTAATCCGGACCGACACATTCCGTCTTAGGGGGATAGAGGTATAGGGTAATGATTCATGAAACAGAAAATCATCAGAAGTCGAAAAGTGTCTGTCCGGGTTAGCTTGCGCGGCATGCTTAGGCTGATCCTTGTCGATATTTTACGCAGAGTTCACAATGTTGGTTTTCTCGTGGAACGGCTCACATTGTGAAACTAAATTGACCACGAACACGTTAATGAATACACAATTTCGTCCAATTCACTCACAAATAGATAGACATGTATTCAATGGTATATTTCGAAGGTCTTTTTTATCTCGTAGAGCCTTCCCCGCGTCGTAATCTACGAGTAACTTAGTTCCTGACGTAATTATGTTCGTCCTTTTCTCCAATGACCAGTGTGTAACCATTTTCTGATGTCTAAAGATTCAATAAGTACTCGACAATGTAGATTATTGTAATGCTTATGATTACGAACTTGGGAGACCCGTAGATACATGTACGAACATTCAAGGATGTACATTATATGATTTTATCTACCTATTTCTCGTTTCGAGTGCTGTGGTCCGAATGATATATGCACGTGTGTGCACGTGTTCCCGGACAATTAATTTTCAAAAACGCAAACATGTGATGCAACCCTTAAAAACAACAAATCAAAGATTACTATTCTTTCATTTCACGATCAAGTGCATGTACCAGATACTAGTTAAATATAGCCCATACAATAGTTATAAACCTTCAAAATAAACTGAAACAAAAGTCGAAACCGATTTTTCCCATACTGACGATAAAATATTATAATACCAAAATAACTGCTGTCCTTTACTTTTGAAACAAACAATTTGTAAATACCCATAATGTTATGGAGAAAGACTAATAATAACTAGAATTGTTTTTGAAAAAACAGATGTCTCCCCATTGCAGTTTGTCAATGACTATTAAAATATTGAACAAGGGGAGATAACTTTGCAACGAAGTAGCCCAGAGTTATAATTCTTGCAAGGTGCACAACTTCACATTGCCATCTATCTATATTCCAAGTTTCAATAAATTCCTTTAAGTACTTTCTTAGTTCTGCTCTGGAGAAAGTTTACACTATTAAAATATTGAACAAGGGGAGATAAATCTTAATTATTGCAAGGTGCACAACTTCACATTGCCATCTATCTAAATTCCAAGTTTCAATAAATTCCTTCAAGTAGTTTCTGAGTTCTACTCTGGACAAAGTTTACACTATTAAAATATTGAACAAGGGGGAGATAACTCATAATTATTGCAAGGTGCACAACTTCACATTGCCATCTATCTATGTTTCAGGTTTCAATAAATTCCTTCAAGTAGTTTCTGAGTTCTGCTCTGGACAAAGTTTACACTTAAAATATTGAACAAGGGGGAGATAACTCATAATTATTGCAAGGTGCACAACTTCACATTGCCATCTATCTATATTCCAAGTTTCAATAAATTCCTTCAAGTAGTTTCTGAGTTCTGCTCTGGACAAAGTTTTCACAATTAAAATATTGAACAAGGGGGAGATAACTCCGTTATGGTCGGAACATGGGTTCTGCACATCGCCTTCGTGAGGTGAACATCTGACACAAGTTTCATGAAAATCCTTCAAGCCGTTTTGGAGATATGGAGCGGACACGAAAAACAGGCTCAAACCTTTGACCTTCAAGCCTGACCTTGACCTTGAACCGGTATGGTCGGAACATGGGTTCTGCACATCGCCTTCGTGAGGTGAACATCTGACACAAGTTTCATGAAAATTCTTCAAGCCGTTTTGGAGATATGGAGCGGACACGAAATTAAGGCTCAAACCTTTGACCTTCAAGTCTGACCTTGACATTGAACCTGTATGGTCGGGACATGAGTTCTGCACATCGCCTTCATGAGGTGAACATCTGACACAAGTTTCATGAAAATCCTTCAAGCCGTCTTGGAGATATGGAGCGGACACGATTTCGGACAGACGGACAGACAGACAGACAGACAGAAGGACAGACAGACGCCCAGGACAAAAACAATATATCTCCCCTGTATACAGGGGGAGACATAATAATAATAAAACCAAATAAATAAATGATCACGGAACGGAGATGTAACACGACTCGTTTTCGCACGTCGCGTCTCGTTAATGCTTTTAGTTACGATATCGGTTACTAGGCGCTGTTTTATGTCGTTTTGAACGAAGATATAAGGTTACGTAACAACGACAAATCACCGATATCTTTTTCCCAGTATTTAGAATTTATGTTGCAGAGTGTAGTTAATTAAATGTCGTTATGCAACAAGACTTTAGAAGAAGAACAAATGACAATCCTTCGTACATACATGCACTGCCAGAACTGGTTTTATTTAACCCTTTCTCACGTGCACTCGATTTCGGACGCCTCTGCTGTAGACCAGTTTTGAAAACATTGTGGCAAAAGGAGAAATTGCTCATATTGAACAATTTCTCGTTTTGCCACAATGTTTTCAACAATATTTAATAAGTATATTTAAATATAAAGATATTTAACGTATTTGTTTACCTAGATGTGTTCATATTCAGTCGTCTGCTACATATGTGTTGTATGTGTGAACGGGTTAACCATACTTATATCAGAAATGTCAGACAAAAACAGCCCCGAAATTGTTTATACTGTAAAAGCCCTGGTGAGCCGGTACTAACGAAGTCCTACCAAAGCATTCACTATCCGTAAAATAAGCCCAAATGCATTTACCATAAAACAAACCGTTCAGAAGAATACTAACAATCATTAATTCGTATTAATTTTTACGGTGATTTAAATTCTGACGAAGGAGCATCCTTGGTACCCAGGTAATTCATAACACATATGATACCCTGGGCAACTTCGTAAAGCATGCACCACGATTTCCTCCATAACTAAACTGTAATGTTCGTATTGCATGAGGTTTGTGTCATGCGGCCAATCAAGTGGCTGCATTTCACCTCATAAATTATTCATGAGAACGAGATATTGACAGCCAATTTGCCCAGGGTATCATATAGCATGAATAGCCTGGATACCGAGGATGATGAAGGAGTTACAAGGCCTTTGTTTACGTAACTAAGGCATATTTTGCATTGTGTCCAAGTTCTGGCAACTTATCGACGTTAAATAAATTACTGTTGTTTGCTATTTTCAGACTCTTTCGTGACTCATATCAAAATGTTTGCACGTAAATATTGTTTGTATGTTTTCTTGTTTCATATTTGTTCACTGTTAAAATCTATATTGGCAAAAGGCTTACAAATGCTGATTTTGCCGAATAAAAATTGAATTGAATTGAATTGCTATTGTCAGACCCTCTCATTGTACTCAACACAATGTTGGACGCACTCTAACAGGACTAGACATCAGTTGTTGCCTTGTTGATCAAATGGCCGGGGCTTTACCTTCCAGTCACGGTATCTTACAAACAGTGTCATCGATTAGTCTGATACCCGGCGTGCTATAGTGATGCATTAGTACGTCTGGCATTAACTAACAATTATTGCGACTAGTTCGGTCACCTCCCTATCGCATATAAGTACATTAATATACACCCGATATTCGAAAACTCTCCAGTGGACCATTACAACTTGATCAGGGCTTTAGATAAGGCGCGTTTTGCATGTTCTAAAATCCTTATTTGACTCTTAAACCCTATGTTGTGGGTACTCAAAAGAATCGTCTCAGTGAGACGATTCTTTTGAGTACCCACAACATAGGGTTTGCTTTAATAATAAGAGAGAAATTGTGGGAAAAAGAGCTGAATACCCCTCCTGGACCTCTGTTGATGTTTGGTATCAATACATAATGATGAGTTTGATAGGTCAACCGGTTGGTCCACAAAAAGGTCGTTTCTATAGAATGTTGCTTCCTTCACGATTTCAAAAGGGCGCCGTCATTATCGGTCTATGCCTGACCCTATATTGTAATGGCGTAGGTCCAAGTTACTCCAGACTATGCCATTGCTAATTTATCCAAACAACGGTGAACCATTCTTAAATTCATGTACGCCGATTTAGAACATTCTCACATTCAAAAGGATAAGGGATCAATCAGACACGTTGCGTAGATAGTGGTAGGTAAGGGTTGCTATGTAATCCCTCCCTTTCTCTCTTTAAATCCGAGGGGGGTAACACACGTCATCCCCCGTAAGAACACATTTTTAAATCACCAGAGAAATCTTTAAGTGTGTCCCGATTTCAATATGTACTTAACGCTTACCCTTGTAGCCCTGAATTTAATTCAAACTATTTCATCATTCGTGAGTCAGACACTGAGATACTCAGGATTGAACGTGTCTCTGCCCCCAGGATGTATAGCTTACTGCTCTATTGTTATAGGGACTCAACAGCAATGTTGAGTACCAATAACAGATGGTTTGAAGGTCAAATTAAGGGTCTAACCCCACTTTCCCACATACAACACAAATGCAGCAGATGACTTTCAAAATCGTCTCATCAAAAACATGGAAACTCTTTTAAATGAAAGAATAAGTATTGAATAAAGTAGAAAACATTGTGTCAAAAGGAGAAATTGCTCATTGTGAACATTTTCTCTTTTTGCCACAATGTTTTTAAAATGTGTGTGTTGCAGAGGCGTGTTTATAATGGAAAGGGTTTAAACGTGAAAAGTTATTGTATATTACAAAATGGATAATTTCTAGTTAACAAATGTCTAAAACCAGACTTAAATATCCGTCTACATACTTTTAATACCATAGACATAGAGCTGATAGGTGACTAATCAGGTAATTAAAATTGAGCAATGGTTTCTCGTTAGAAAAAAAGGACCTAACAGAGATGTCGAATGGACACATGTGTAGCCTGTAAATGAAAGCGTGACGAGAGGATGAACCACACGAATGGGAAGTGGTCCATACCCGTATGTCTCTTTCGCTGCCAATGCCGGCGAAGCAAAACAGACCGATCTTTAAATACAGTAGTAAACGGTCAATAAAATAAATGTATCGTACGCAGTTATTATTACCGCCAGTAGTATGTGTCACACAATCGATAAAGCAAAGAAAAAATGTGTATGAAGGAAATGAGATAAGCCGAAGTCAAAACAAAACACAATGACGGCTGGGACTTGATCTTGACAAACAAAACGTTGTCAAATATTTGACAATTTGAAAACATGGGCAGACTTAGACCTCATACCTGCAGGGCCTTCAGACGGACACCAGACATATTATGATGGACTGTCAACTCATTAATATGTTGTCTCAGTGGAGTGTTGCTAACACTACCCCCTATTATACGAGGGTTTAACACTTTCCCACGTGCAGGCGCTTTATGACGCCTCTGCAGAAGACGATTTTTGCAAACATTGTGGCTGAAGGAGAAAATGCTCAAAAAGTTGTGTGAGTAGCGGGTGTAAGAAAGCTAGGAAACACATGCTAGATAAACTAACTGGCCACCGTGACACAACTGAGATTCGTTGAATACGGCGTTAAACCCCGATCAATCAATAATTTCAGACTGCATTACAATTGAAATATCGTTGAATACGGCGTTAAACCCCAATCAATCAATCAATTAATCCTATAAACACAGTTGGGGTCTGATTTGCACTGTTCGTAAATGATTCACGTGAGTTACACGAGCTGTCTAACGAGCACGCAGACATGAACCACCGTCATCAATATCATCGTTTGTGTTTGTTTGTAATTCGTAATCATTCAGTTTTACCCAAAACATGATAGGTTATTATTTTTTTTTATTTTTATATATATTTTTTATAGATTTGTCATTTCCTTTCAATACGCATGTAGTTGTTTTTCCCACCTGCAGACGTTTTTTCTACAACATTTAACGTTTGAAACCATTGTGACAAAAGGTAAAATTGCTCATGATGAGCATTTTCTCATTTGTCACAACTTTATTGCCCTTTTCAATAATTACGATTTGATTTAGAAATTTTCTATATGTTTGCCAAAATGTTTTGAAAGTCGTCTACTGCAGATTTGTTGTATGTGGGAAAGGGTTAACCCCTTTTTTGCTTTTGTCTGAAGCAAGGCAGAATTTTCACCTCAGAATGTTTTATTTCTATACGGATGTGTTCTGTCTTTTCGAAACACAGTTGTTTAATATCTATCAACAGAGGCTTGCTGCTCAGTAGCCGCATGTTCGAAAAAGGTCACGATCACTCTTGGTTTGTGACCAGATTCAACTAGAAATATCACTGAAGGTGATGAATACCCCCAGCTTGTACATATGTATGAGAAATTCAAGGGACCATAACTCATTTAAAAATAATTCCAGTGCAACACGCCGACAATATACACAACTACGCTTGGTATCAATCATTCTTGTGAAGTTATATTGAATTCTGATCAAAGGTTGCTGAGAAATAGTGTTCACAAGAAATGTCTACAGACCAACGGACCGACCAACTTACCGACCGACCGACCGACCGACAAGCGTCACTCCTATATAGCCCATATATACTATGTATCTGGGGGTATAATATTCCTTTGAAATTTAGGTAAACTGAATATCATTACTAGCACGTATACATGTAAAATGACGTCGTCTAGCGCCCGGGGGAAGAAACGTGTATTTCAGTCGACAAGTAATGAGCAGACGACAGGTTCGTTTTTACCGTAACGTCGACGGATGCCAGAGGGCGGGAAATGATGTATTGCGGCCAATTAGGGTAAACTACATTTACGAGGTCAAATGAAAAGGATCCTTATGTTATATCAATCAATGTAATGCAATGTATATATTGCAATAAAATGGGGTTACAGTTCTAGCTTTTCTTTGGTCAAAAACAGGGATGTTGACATGCGATTGAGTTTAAGCGGGAATGTTTGTGTTTTACTATGTCAGTAAAGAACTAGTGTCACCTATTCACTGTTTCTTAATACAATAACGGCTGATTTCAGTTGACGTATAGCGACAACCTAAGGACAGAATACATCATTTATGACAAATTAGCGACGTTTCAGGAAGTTATACTCCTCGTCAATAATAATGGGACTAACATCTCCTACCTTGTCAGTGGGGATGTAAAGTTCCTTTTTTGTCATCAACTGATTTTTGTTTATGTGGTGTGTTTTTTGTATTTCCACGGCTTTCAACAATTTGTCAGTTATATCCGGGCGTTTCATGGGTAAGTTACCATGAGCTCTGGTGCCTTTATCGTGTTGTAAGTTACCATGAACTCTGGTGCCTGTATCGTGTTGTAAGTTACCATGAACTTTGGTGCATGTATCGTGTTGTAAGTTACCATGAACTCTGGTGCATGTATCGTGTTGTAAGTTACCATGAACTCTGGTACATGTATCGTGTTGTAAGTTACCATGAACTCTGGTGCATGTATCGTATTGTAAGTTACCGTGAACTCTGGTGCATGTATCGTGTTGTAAGTTACCATGAACTCTGGTGCATGTATCGTGTTGTAAGTTACCATGAACTCTGGTGCATGTATCGTGTTGTAAGTTACCATGAACTCTGGTACATGTATCGTGTTGTAAGTTACCATGAACTCTGGTGCATGTATCGTGTTGTAATTTTTCATGAACTCTGGTACATGTATCGTGTTGTAAGTTACCATGAACTCTGGTACATGTATCGTGTTGTAAGTTACCATGAACTCTGGTGCATGTATCGTGTTGTAATTTTTCATGAACTCTGGTGCATGTATCGTAATGTAAGTTACCATGAACGCTGGTGCATGTATCGTGTTGTAAGTTACCATGAACTCTGGTGCATGTATCGTTTTTTAATTTGCCATGAACTCTGGTGCATGTATCGTGTTGTAATTTGCCATGAACTCTGGTGCATGTATCGTGTTGTAATTTTCCATGGACTCATGTGCATGTATCGTGTTGTAAGTTACCATGAACTCTGGTGCATGTATCGTGTTGTAAGTTACCATGAACTCTGGTGCATGTATCGTGTTGTAAGTTACCATGAACTCTGGTGCATGTATCGTGTTGTAATTTGCCATGAACTCTGGTGAATGTATCGTGTTGTAATTTTCCATGAACTCATGTGCATGTATCGTGTTGTAAGTTACCATGAACTCTGGTGCATGTATCGTGTTGTAAGTTACCATGAACTCTGGTGCATGCATCGTGTTGTAAGTTACCGTGAAGTCTGGTGCATGTATCGTGTTGTAAGTTACCGTGAACTCTGGTGCATGTATCGTGTTGTAATTTTCCATGAACTCTGGTGCATGTATCGTGTTGTAATTTTCCATGAACTCTGGTGCATGTATCGTGTTGTAATTTTCCATGAACTCTGGTGCATGTATCGTGTTGTAAGTTACCATGAACTCTGGTGCATGTATCGTATTGTAAGTTACCATGAACTCTGGTGTATGTATCGTGTTGTAAGTTACCATGAACTCTGGTGCATGTATCGTGTTGTAAGTGGCCATAAACTCTAGTGCATGTATCGTGTTGTAAGTTACCGTGAACTCTGGTGCATGTATCGTGTTGTAAGTTACCATGAACTCTGGTGTATGTATCGTGTTGTAAGTTACCATGCACTCTGGTGCATGTATCGTGTTGTAAGTTACCATGAACTCTGGTGCATGTATCGTGTTGTAAGTTACCATGAACTCTGGTGCATGTATCGTGTTGTAAGTTACCATGAACTCTGGTACATGTATCGTGTTGTAAGTTACCATGAACTCTGGTGCATGTATCGTGTTGTAAGTTACCATGAACTCTGGTGTATGTATCGTGTTGTAAGTTACCATGAACTCTGGTACATGTATCGTGTTGTAAGTTACCATGAACTCTGGTGCATGTATCATGACACCAGCGAGTCAGTGGTGATACTGACTACATAACGACACTGTTTAACCTTTCGCCACATAAAGGCGCATTATGATGCCTCTGCAGCAGACGAGTATTAAAAACATTGTGGAAAAGGGGGGAAATAACTTATGATGAGCAATTTCTCCCTTTGTCACAATGTGTTCAACTCTATTTAATAAATCAATTGTCATTTATGGAGATTGTTCATGGTTTTGCCTACATGTTTTCAAGGTTGTCTGCTGCGGATTTGTTGTATGTTGGAAAGGGTTAAAGTCTTAACCAGGTATTTACCTGATATGATATTCCAGGAAAAGGAGATATGAGCCTTTTCTTCTTTTTCCAACAACTTTTCAAAGGGTCGTCACCTGCAGGGGCGTCAGAGGGGGTCTGTACCAGGGAAATGGTTAAGAGACATCACCATGTTTTCATAACTCTGAATTATCTATAGCAACCGTATTTCTGACCGAAAATATGTAAATTGTCTACGACATACGTAATTGTCAGTTGAACTTATTAACACTCCCCCCACAGAGGGCCAGATAAGGAGGGGTAAACAGCTGTTTTCCCCATAATATTTCGCTTATAATCCAAGCAAATCCGTTGTTGTTGGTACTTAACATAATCGTCTCACTGAGCCAATTCTTTTGAGTACCCACAACATAGGGTAAGAGGGTCAAATGAGGAGTTTAGAACATGCAAAATTCCCATTATCTAGAAATCTGTCTCCATATAAGTCGAATATGCGGCAGAAGGTTTAGATCACAGTAATGCAAAACTTGGAAAATATCTATACAAGGTAATGAATGTTGGAACGAGAAAACGACTCCCGTTACTGGTGATGTAAACAGTGACCTTTAACCGAGGTCGAACTGGGATGAAATTGTTTCTGTATGTCTAAGACTATATGAACGGCGATCTAATAAAATCAACCGTTAGGCATTCGCGACAAGCGTATAAGCAGATTAGCCTGCTCATCCACACGGTATGATCTTGTTATGCACTGTTCGCTAATAAGTCATAGAAGGTTTGAAGAAACGTCTGTAAAGCGGGATTTATTTGGATACAAACTCATGAATTCGCAAGCAGTCCTTTTTCCACAGTGACACGCGTATTACGTACGCTAAGGTTGGTTTTCCTGGAGCACCTGGGATATTTATAACTTAGTCTGGTGTTATATATGATGTATGGCATCTGTTTTATTGTCAGAATTCAAATACATGTACATCCATTATCATACGCCATACGAATTTAAGTGCAGATAGGGTTCGTTTGTTACGTGGTCACGTAGAATCTCGAAGGATCACGTTCACGTGACCTAAAAACGTACGGGGATGTGTATTGTGCGGGCTACAGACATAACGTCGCCTCGCCTTCATCTTATCAACACTGATAAGTGTAACATGTCTTTTTCTCATTCCATTTCAGCAATTTAAATTAACCCTTTCCCACATACAACAAATCTGCAGCAGACGAATTTGAAAACATAGTGACCAAAACCTGAACAATCTCCATAAAAAGATAGCTTAATTGTAAAATAAAGTTGAAAACATTATGGCCAAAGGAGAAATTGAGCAATTTCACCTTTGACCACAACTTTGTAAAACGTCGTCTGCTGATATTGCGTCAAAATGCGTCTGCAGGTTGAAAAGGGTTGAAATGAGCAACGGAACAAACATACTAAGGAACAAATATTAAGACCAGTCTGGGGCTCGGTCCGGTTCGATCTGAGTTACAAATATACTTATCACGATTAAGTATGGTTCGTGTTAACTCTTTCACGGTCAAATTACACAAATTCAACTCTTCCATGTCAAACATTGGACCACTATATTGTTCTTCCAACAGGGAATTTGGTAAAAATAGAGATAGAGAGAGAGAGAGGGGAGAAGAGAGAGAAAGAGAGAGAGAGAGAGAGAGAGAGAGAGAGAGAGAGAGAGAGAGAGAGAGAGAGAGAGAGAGAGAGAGAGAGAGAAGAGAGAAAGAGAAAGAGAGAAGAGAGAGAGAGAGAGAGAGAGAGAGAGAGAGAGAGAGAGAGAGAGAGAGAGAGAGAGAAAAGAGACAGAGGGAGATAGAGAAAGAGAGAGAGAGAGAGAGAGAGAGAGAGAGAGGGGGAGAGAGAGATAGAGAGAGAGAGAGAAAGAGAGAGAGAGAGAGAGAGAAAAGAGAGAGAGAGAGATAGAGAGAGAGAGAGAGAGAGAGAGAGAGAGAGAGAGAGAGAGAGAGAGAGAGAGAGAGAGAGAGAGAGAGAGAGAGAGAGCTGTCTCATCTGAATCTGCATTGTTTGCAAAAGCCTTCAATTGTCATTGGCAGCGAAAGGTTTAACCCATTCCAACTTGTAGACGCATTTTGACGCATCTGCAGCAGACGACTTTTGAAAACAGTGTGGCGAAAAGAAGTTATTGCTCAAAACGAGCAATTTCTCCTTTTGCCACAATGTGTTCAACTCTATTTAGTTATTAAACTCCCATTTCATGGAAATTCATGTTTTTGTCAATAAATATTCAAAATCGTCTGCTGCAAACAATGCTGTATGTGGGAAATGGTTAATTGAACAGTCTGTATGATGGTGATGAATAAATTACAAGATCAGGTTACATAGAAATATACAGTAGACTGACCTTGTTATATATTAATCATTGTACAGTTCAACTTTCACGGACAATAATTTCCGCAACTAGCAACGATCAAACTGGTTTGTTAAGTCCTCTAACATGTTATACGTGCCCACGCAATGAAAAACAAAAGCATATTTAAAAGCCTTGTTAAATAGCATTGTTTATCACTATGACTTACGCACGCAACATTGGGAAACCCGCCATTGGGATTGTAGCAAACTGGTTAAGTTATGACTAGGTTAAAAGGATATGAACATTCAAGCGGTTTCTGGGAAATCATAATGGCTTCATAAACATAATATCGTGTTTTTCTGATATAAATTGTCCAATCCCTCGAATGTCGATTTTCTAGTGACGTAATCAAGTATCATGCTAGTACCAGTCGCGGCACTACGGCCATGGTGGAGTGTCCTTGGGCAAGGCACATTTTCTAGCCTAGTACTGGTTTGTTTACCCAGGTATCATGAATAAGTGAACTGTCGCCGTAATAGAACTGAAATAATGTTGAATGCGGCGTAAAACCCCAATAAATAATAATAATAAAATCATGCTAGTAGTGTCGGTTTTCGGGTGACGTAATCATGTATCATAAAGGTAATATTTGTTTTCGGGTGACGTTATCACGTGTCATGACGATGAGAAACCGCATTTAAGTGAATTGTGTTCAGTCGGTTAATCCTGATACGCTACCTACATGAGTTCGATACCCGATCTAAATCGTTTAAAACTAGAAAGTTCGTATGTTTTAAAAAAAAACAACATTGGTATGTTTTTAACAAATACACATATCAACCCTATGACACAGTCTGTCAGTAATACAAATACAGGATGCTTGAATACAATTAGAATGGCAAAAACATGCGCTATGCACATAATTTCAATTTGGTGAACATTTATGAGTTATTTCGAAATCCTTGAAATAAAGTCACATGATTAATATAAGATGATGTAAAATAAACAAGTTTAAACTTTAAATTTTTTAAAGTCACATGACTTTAGAATGACATCGACCTTCAACTGAGCTGGCAGAAACATGCGTTCTGCACATCATCTCAAAATTGTGAATATTTGTTGTGAATATTTGTTGTGGAGTTTTGTTTCAACATCGTAAGAGATACGAATGGACACATGACCTTTGACCTCCAACTGAGCTGGCAGAAACATGCGTTCTGCACATCATCTCAATATGCTGAAAATGTGTGGCGAGTTATTCCAAAATCTCTCTTAAGCGGTTCAATTTATGGAGCAAACACATTTTGTGAGATTTGACCTCTAAATGTGACCTTGACTTTAAACCCAACTGGAGGAAACATGTGCTCTACACATTGTCTCAATATGGTGAATATATGTAGCCCATTACTTCAAAATCCTTTAATGGGTTCAATGGATATGAAGTAGACACGAAATGTCGTCATATGACCTATAACTGTGACCTTGGCCTTGAACTAGGCTGGTCGTAACATGCTATCTGTACATCGTTTGAATAGGGTGAACATTTTTGGAGAGTTATATTAAAACCCTGCATGGGGTTGCACATTTTCGCTGAAACCTTATCGTACGGAGCTCGTAGCGTTGAAGTGACCAGGGCATTAGTGAAACAGTAGGAAATACGAATGTTGTTTGTCGCGGTGTCATTTGTCAAACGTTAGAAACAATGCAGACATACTCAAAATCCGATTAGACGACGACTGGTTTCGATCCTTCGTTAATACAGAGACATCTACGAGAAATTTGTAATTTCTCACGTGAAAGGCAATCGATCAATCAGTCAATCAAAATTATCTGATAAAAAAAAAAGAAAGGGCTGTCGCTTGCGCTCTCATTATGTATGGACGACGTTACCCGTCAGAGGGCGAGCAGAATTGATCACGAAGTGATTCAATAACACGAAACCTAGATTGATAAACATGAAAGCTATACCAATGAGTATGTGCGTAGAATACATATATATCGAGACAGGGGGGTAAATCACCATACGGACACTCTACCATTTGCCACATACAACAAAACTAAAGAAGCTGACTTTAAAAAAACATTGCGTCAAACATTTGGGAACTATCGATAAATGAATGAACAATTATTAAATAAAGTTAAAAACATTAAGCAATGTCTCCTTTTGTCACAATGTTTTCTAAAGCTGTCTGCTGCAGAAGTTTCACAAAGCGTCTGTATGTGACAACAGGCGTTAAACAGCGGCAGTATGTTGGAAAGTGTCAATACTTTCCTACGTGTAGAAGCATTTCGATACAATTGCATCAGACATCATTTGAAAACCCTTGTGGCAAAATAATGACACAGCTCTTCTGATTTTGTTTCCGTTTTGCAACAATGTTTTCAATAACAGAACTTTCATTAATAATACAATGCTGCAGATTTAATGTATGTGGGAAAGGGTTAACACTATAACTAGCTATAATGTTAATAGTCATCTGGTCTAGAAAGTATCCCGAGAAAAAACAGTAACATTTGATTTACTAAATGATTCTTTTTAATGCCGAGTTTGAAAACATCATGGGGGAAAGAAGAAATAACTCAAACAGACTAAATTCTCCTATTTCCACAAAATGTTGTACTCTGTACCAAGATTGCACATTCACATTGCGAGACTCGACCTAACAGTATGGATCAACCCTGCTCCCACAAGGCAACGTGTACCTTTTCGGATGGACAGGCTTAAATTAAAATAGAAAGAATGCCTCAGTGTGCCTCATTGTGGTACAAAATTGAAAATAGTGTGAGGAACGGAGACAATTTCTCCTTTTCCAGCATTTTTTACAAAAATTGTCTGCTGTAAAGCCGCAAATTATCGAGAGTGTCAACAGAATCGTTAACGTAAACGGTCGCCTTGGATACCGATAACGTGGTGCGGTAGTTCCAAATTGCGATCTTTCTTTAAGAATATTTTCTAAGAATGTAAATGAAAACAAATTTCAATTGTTGAAGCGGAATCTCCAGTAAATGTTACCATCAATTAGCACCATGCACACGCTATCTTTTACAAACTGTTACTCTTTAGGAGATTCGTCTCTCTTGACGATAATAAAATAAACGATGTTTTGAATATGAAACTTGCTTTGATCGATCACTTATTCATATTCTCACGCATTCACTTTCAAATCCCCGATAATGAAATTCACCATTCTAGGACTAGGATAAATGACTGGATCGCTTTCTCTTATTAGATTCCGTATATTTATGTTATAAAAATCCACCAAATCGTTCTGTTTTCGACGTGAGCCGATGAAGTAGTGTATTCTCAGGCACGCTCTTCAGCTTTTGATAAATATTAACATTCAATTTGACATGCAATCCTTACTGAAAACCCATTACCCTGCGTCCTGTTTATTACCAGGTCCCAGTCATTTCGGGCTACATTATTGGTCAATATCGCATTCACTCACGCAATCCGTCTCCTAAGAGAGTTAGAAATATGGCGCGTCACGACATCTCTCGATTCGCTGTTTTAATAAAGCGGGGAAAAACACGTGACGTTACATTATCGAGATAGGATTTATGTGAGCCGAATTATGCAAAGTAACTTGGAAGATCTTCAAATATTATGCAGTGTCAGTTTTTAAAGGATTTAACTTTATACCCCGCTGACAACAAATGTCGAGTTACTGTTTACTATTACAAATTAAAATGTGCCCAAAGGAAAGCCTTACAAGCAGATATTGTACATTGACATGTCAACTTTTATGTTTTCGTTTTCCAGTGTATGGCTTACCCATGCATGTGTGGTGACTTTACATAGAATATGTGTACAGTCCTGCCCTTTCCACCAACACGACCTTGACTAATAATAATAATGAAACACAAGAGCGTATCTAACTTTTTCAAAATGTTAGTTTTGTATAATTGTAAGAAAAACAAAAAGATTTCTGACGACTCTTCAGCAGACGACTTTTGAAAACATTGTTCCAAGATATTTTTAAAGTATTCTGCTGCAGATTTGTTGTATGTGCATGCCATAAATTTAAAAAAAATCAGAAAATGTGTTAGCCGCCAATAATCAATATATGAGGCCGTCGAACGTTGAAAAAAGGTATAAGTTAATATTTCTGACCAATGTTATTTTAAATCAGCCTGTACACATGATCGGTCTTATCAGATTCTAAATGTGTTGACAAAAGAATCTAACAAACTTCTGTAAGTAAAAGGAGAACAGAGTATATATTGATCCGACTGGGTGGATGCACAGGCCTTACCAAACAACAAGCATTATTATTCTTCGATATAGTAGGTTCCATGAAGCATTATAGTACACTTTGACAAAGTAGTAGTATGTACATATAAATACGTTGAGTGGTCAAATGTTTGTTGCACTATTCTATAAGTCAAGTACTTGACCGTCACAGGTGCTATATACTTAGCACGTAACAGAAAAATCCCTGGAATGCTGTTTTTATATGTGCAATAGGTGTAATATTGCATCTGAACTTTCAATACATATAGCCGATGAATTCAATGCGGAACAGACAGGCGGACAGACACTCGACGGAGATCCGATCCGTATGTATCTCCCTCCTTAGCGTGCAGACAACACACAGCGAACGACAGTTGTTTATATATGAGGTTATATTGTAAGTTTCGTATTACAGAATCGTGCATCGAATCCGGTATTTCGAACTGTAGGCATACGTCGATCCTAGTTCACAGCGCAGGGGACTTAGTTATGAAACAGGCATGAACAACAATGACGTTCTCGCTTCGACCAATGGTGAGCAATGCACACAGTTTAAAGTACATCTTGTTAAGTCGTCAAAAACAAACACGAGGTTATATAAGTATAGCACGCAAAATACTTCGACAAGTAGGCGTACGTCTATCCTAGTTCACAACGCAGGGGACTTAGTTATGAAACAGGCATGAACAACAATGACGTTCTCGCTTTGACCGTTGTACAGACAAATAAGAACATCTTGTTGAGTCGTCAAAAACAAACGTTTGTGATAAGTTTGTGCCTCTAAAGATTACCACAAGGTTATATAAGTATAGCATGCAAAACACTTCAGTTCGTTGTTGCAATGTATGTGTCCTTGACCTTCGGTTAAAGGTAGGGCTAGGCCAAGATGTGGGATAGACAGACGGACAGGCAACATGGTGATTCATGCAGTCGTAGCAATACGAGTATGTACCCTTATGTATTACTTTACTTGAATATTTGTTATCATCATCATCATCACCATCAACAACATAATCACCCTCACCATTATCTTTATCATCATTTTTACCATTAAGAATTCAAGACAAAATCAATCATGCGACATTGCATTCTAATATTGACTTGACAGATTGTCTTTTGTTTTCTTGAATATAGTAGACCCGGATAGAACAGCTTAATGTATTCATTCCAATGTTTCTTATTACCTTAAACGAATTCATAACACGTGAACAATGTCAAGTTACCATATCGCACTGTTTAAAATACAAAATCGAAATAAATCGTCTAACACATTTTGTAATTAAGTATGCACACCATTTCCTTTTCTAAATAATACGTTTTATTACAGATTGTTTCCCACTTTGGCGCAAATTTAGATCTAAAAATAATTAATTCCCATTAGTTTAAACTTATTTATTTTACATCGATTGCGAAACAAGTTTTCATCTAATATTAATCACGTTCGATGTCTGCTTCCTGGATACTTAAACCAGTACTCGCGCCGTGTATGTTGAAAAATCCCAAGGTCAGAACCCGCTCATCACGGGATTCGAACCCGGGGCCCTTGGTACGAGAGGCAGACGCTCTACCTCTTCCAGTAACTTGTTTTTTAATCAAAGGTGATAAATATGCATTTAAGATGCTCATCCAGATTTCGCCCTAGAAATACTACACAATTATACATAATCAATATGACTTTGTTAATTAGAAATACTGCAATAATACATACTCCATATACATATGACTTGGATTAAGAAAGAGATTCTTAGCAATCCCCGAAACGTCACATGTTGTTTACAAAGAGGAAGATGATAAACTCGACTGCATGAAATCAGCTTGGAGACATGTTCCCTACTATACGTGAGACTAATACCAACCAGAGAACGTGTGTGATTTGAATGAGAACTTACCAATTTGCCATAAACGATGTCTATGATACATCGATTACAGAAGTGGAAAATTATGCCTCGACATTACAAAATAATAAATCTACAAAATCCGGTTTTGATCCCCGTTCTTCCGAAATTGCAGGCTAAAGCAATATATATTTCAATTCACACCTACACGTTAGATGTAGCGATCCAAAGGTCCCGAGTAGCCGGATTCAACGCTAGGAATATACTACATGCATGATGCAAGTGCCTGTTCGGTTACCATAAATCATTTGTCAGGAGTGATACTTATAAAACGCATGGACTCAATTCCATTAAATATAAATAAATTGAAAAAAATATTCAAACCTTGGTTGATGTAATCAGAGATAAACTTTGAATGAATAAACTATCTAGTTTTATGTTTTACACATTCTGAGAAAAACAAGAGGACCATCATGGTCCTATAGGTCAAATAACGCCAAATACATCCGCGGTCATAACAAATAGTCCCTAAAACAGCTTTGTGTGCATAAAAATGAGAGTAAATCATCAGCAGAATCAAAGACCTAATAACATGTGTTATTAGGTCTTTGGCAGAATGCATTGAATATATGACATTGAGTTTAAATTCATTGTTAATGTGTATAGGATTGTTTTAAAAAATAGAGGTAACTCTTTTCAATGATATAGGGTGTTCTACATGAGAAACGCTTAGAAAGTGTGACAATTGAGGGCTAAAACTGGTTAATTTACATGGAAACAAAGAAGGAATTTATTTGGTGTACTTAAAGTATTTTTAGCTGCAAAAAAATTAGTTGGGATGGTCGGGAAGGATTGCATTAAATTTCAATGCAATTCATTAAATAGTTACTGAGATATGGAGTCATAATGTAGTTGCATGCAACACCTTAACAAGAATACGGCCATAATTTGCAATATATTCAGGATATAGTTATCTAATTTGTATATTTACATATTTGTGATAGCTGGGAAGCAGTGTAGAAAGATTAAATGCAGTTGCTGAGAGCTGTGGTTTGTTGTTTCATTCATTTTTGTTTTCAAAGAGTTCGTTAATTTTCCTTAAAAAATGTTCATACAGTGGAATAAATATTGATCATACATCAAAACAAACTAGTATTTTCTGTAATTAAAGATATCATTGGGGACAAAAGAAACCCCACAAAAGTTACTACTTTATATGTGTACTATAAACCTACGTTGTAATCTGTTCCGGATCTATTATCAAAATATCTGACCGATTGAGGATAAATACTTTGCCATATATTGTAAATAATCATGTCATAATTACATAGCATTTCTAAATAAAGATATTGATAAATATTCCTTTATATTTATTTCATCCTTTTCATCAAACACCGACAAGCAACTGAATTAAAATCAGATGAGTAATGGGTTACGAGCAGTCAGAGGGACGAGGGAATACCATTTTCAAATTAACACTTTCGCTGAACATGTTAACTACGCACACTATCTGCTTAAAACCTTTCATACTGTAAAACATTAATTTCACGGTTACAAAATAATCTTAACATTATCATTGCAGTGTTTGAAAGACATATACAACAACAAAAGGAACATGAATGAGGGTTCGCTGACCTTTTCTATAAGAGGTTGGCAAATGAATCCAAAGCTAAGCAATACAGTCATTAAATACCACGGTTTTACGAAATACCATCAATCGCATTGAATTTCGAGCTGCATTTGGAATAAAGTCCGATGTGAAATAATGATACAAAACTATGAATGATACCCGACAATGCAGAGTTTTAGGGCCTACATTTTCAGTGCCAAATTCGCGGTAGGCGAGCAGAATCAAATACCTTACTCTTGTAAAGTTTCAAAAAAAAGGTTATCTATTATAAGTGGTGGCATACACACATGGTCCGTCCACATGTTCATCGGAACACGGAGCCGCGCCATGCATTTTGTGGTTTTAAAGGTGCTCAACTCCAGATGGAGATCAACATTTTGAAATGTTGAAACTTCTGCGAATATTGCTAATAGTGACATCAAAGTAAGTAATAAAATAGTTTAAAACTTTTTTAGGTAGTAAATGTTGAAAAACAGTCGATTGAAAGTCAATAATAGTGTACACAATGTGGCTTACTGGGTATGTCTACCCAGTAAAAATGAAGCATACACGATCAGTATTTAGATGTTTATTGTACTTGAACGTGAAAATATTACTCTATTTTTTATGTCAGATTTATGATTCTAATACTTGAAGACATTGTTTGAACAGTTTTAAATCTTTAACAATACCCTCTTTAATCTGGAGTACAGCACCTTTAATGCATAAGCGTACAGTGAAGACTCTGGCAAGTATGTGTAACACACAGTCTCACTATCCGACTACATGTAACTTAGTCCTATACGTTTAGATGCCTTTTGACGCATCTGCAGCAGACGAGCAATTTCTCCTTTTGACACAATGTTTTCAACTTATTTTAAGTAATGATGCCTTCATTGAGAGAGAGAGAGAGAGAGAGAGAGAGAGAGAGAGAGAGAGAGAGAGAGAGAGAGAGAGAGGAGGGAGAGAGAGAGAGAGAGAGAGAGAGAGAGAGAGAGAGAGAGAGAGAGAGAGAGAAGAGAGAAAGAGAGAGAGAGAGAGAGAGAGAGAGAGAGAGAGAGAGAGAGAGAGAGAGAGAGAGACAACACGTTACTAATGAAACAAGAAGAAGGAGTTGGCGTTTGTTACGAATATAAGAGAGGAGGGTAAAAAAAAAAAAGACGCGTGTACGCCCTTTTGCCAATGGAATGTGATTAAGCAGTTTTTGTTTTACATTGCGAGTGTCACGCAATCCGTAAAAATAATTATCTAACGGCCAACGAGTTCATAATGCAGTCGGTAATGGTACCTGGTCTCCATGAACCTCGGTCACGCAGAAACGGGATCTTAAACATATCAGTTTCAGAATTACAATAATGCGCATTTGCATACATTTCGTTGTGTTTACAGATTTAATTTTTTGTCAGATACTTTATGTAGAATTGCAATACAAAGTGTGCAAACAGTGAACGTTCAGGTAAGACTGCACACGTACTGTTTTACATGAGCCTGCAATAGTTGCATGTTTATTAATTAACCCATTTTACATGCCATCGCTCCAATGAATTGCTTATATTGAGATATCGCGTGACATCATCTCGTAAATGGTGTGTCACATGACTCAAATCGCGTGTTTCACGAGATTACAACCCTGCCTTTGAAATGAATGCCTGTCTGCCGGTGAAATGTGACAATTGAAAATTGATTACGAAGTAAAATGACAAATTAAAGATGTTTGCGGAGTCGATTTTATTTCAATTGGATTTAAGGGGAGTCTTGCATGAACGTTCAAATTACTGTGAAATCCGCGTTTCTCCCGTGGGAACTCATTTTAATGAATACCCGTGATTTAAACATTTCCTCCATGAATAAATAATTGCATTTTCAGTATTCTAATTGGCATTTGGGTAAATAGAAATAGACGAAACGAAAAAACAAGACATTGTTTGGAGTATTAGGCTAACTCATTCAAGAATGTGTTATTTGTAATAACGACTTGAACTCGTATACAAATGCAGTCAGAAATTCAGGTCATTAATTGTATTATAAGAATTATAACATGTTTCAATATATATATCGACAATCCTGTTTTTATACTAGATTCTAACTGGATTTTTTAAAATTAATCTTTGAAAGCAAATTTACGTTGGCATGGGGGTGTCTTGTTATATCGCTCATGAAAGACGTTAGAAAGACAGATTTCATAAAGTGAACATGAGCACGTCCATCAAAAGAACCGATCTAGATAAGCCTGTGCGTCTGCAGTCTGATCAAGATTTTCACTGTTCACATGTACTTTACATAATGTTGTTAGAAGCGTCTGTCAACTTGTGTAGATTCCCATAACACGGCGTAGATGTACAGGGTGATTTGAACCTACATGTTCAGAAATGCCAACTTGTATATTTTGTACATGATCAAACATATGAGTAGGAATTAAACAAAAATAGCCTATTTATTGAAGTGTGTCTGAATAGGATGTGTTTTTAATTCGATCAGAAATGACTCAAACGGTTCGTCTATAGCTCTCAGTATGTTGCATTCCCCGCATGCCTTTACGCGAATTCTAGGTTAATGCCTCCTTATTTCAGAGATAAAAAAAACACGAGCAGCTCACACAACAAAAACACGTTATACTCTGACAAGTTTCCCATGGTCTAAATACTGATCTTGGTTCATAATCGAGGCACGCCCTTACGTTTTTTTTTCTCTGTGGTATGCTATCGTTTTACACTTGCATGGTGGCCGTAAGCCAAAGCACACTACGTTTTTTGTATGTATGTATGGCATTGTTTTCCGATCAGAAGAACCGGTTGTTACGTATTTCGGCTGCAAATTTCCACGTTGATCATTTACCCAGTTTGAGAATTCCTAGTTTTGGCACGAAGAATAAATCCGAAAATAACTACTGCGTAATCATTCAGCCAATCGGTTGAACCGCGGACTACAAAAAATGGTCCTATGCGAATCAACCCCTTCCCACACATCACGAATGTGCAGCAGATGACTTCGAAAACATCTGGTTAAACAAAATGGTAAACCTCTAACAAGAGGCCCATGAGGGCCTATGCTCTACTGGTATGGTTCTTTGCTCATTTTCAATCCAGAGCATGTATGTATGGTGAAGATCGGATAGTAAATGGAGGCTCTTTTGTGTTCACAAGCTGTATTATAGCAATTTTTACAATTTCATGGGCCATAATCCAGTCTTGCCGGATCTGGCTGGTTTTCAAAAGGAACCAAACTCTCATCAATATTTAACTACTTAAGTTTGGTGAAGATCAGATAGTAAATAGAGCCTCTATTGTATTCACATGCTCAATTATACCAATTTGAACAATTTCAAGGGCCATAATCCAGTCTTGTATAGGCGGATCTGGCTGGTTTACGAAAGGAACCGAGCTCTCATGGATATCTAACTACTGTATAAGTTTGGTTGAGATACAATCAAAAGTGAAGACTGTATCGTGTTAACAAGCTCTTTTATAGCAATTTTGACCATTTCAAGGGCCATAATCCAGTCATGCATGGGCGGATCTGGCTGGTTTTCGAAAGTTTATTTATGAAATAGAGGGCTACATTGCTAATTATGAGCAATTTCTTCTTTGGCCACAATGTGTTCTGTGTGTCTGTGTGTGGGAGAGGGTTATTCAGATCGCGAATTTGAAAACATAGTGACAAAAGAAGAAATTGCACAAAACGTGCAATTTCTCCTTTTGCCACAATGTTTTCTGTATTTATATCTTTGTGTGTATGGAGTTCTACACCGCTTACAGTATAACGTCAGTTATATATATCACTGCGTTTACTGGGCAAGTTACCGGTTATGCTGTATTTTGTCAGTTATATCACGGCGTTACTGGGCAAGTTACCGGTTATGCCGGTCCATGTATCCTCTTACACCAGCCAGTCAGCGCCAAGGAGGGAAAGACATCACTATCATTTTTTAAAGTATTGTGTTGATATGTGAACATACTAAAAACAACAATGATACTATAAAAAACAACATTTATGACTAGAAAAATAATTAACCTTATGGTTTTCGAAAGGAAGCGAGCTCTCGTGGATATCTAACTACTGTATAAGTTTGGTTGAGATACAATCAAAAGTGAAGACTGTATCGTGTTAACAAGCTCTTTTATAGCAATTTTGACCATTTCAAGGGCCATAATCCAGTCATGCATGGGCGGATCTGGCTGGTTTTCGAAAGGAACCGAGCTCTCATGGATATCTAACTACTGTATAAGTTTGGTTGAGATACAATCAAAAGTGAAGACTGTATCGTGTTAACAAGAAATTGTTTACGGACGCACGGACGACGGACAAATCGCCACGACATAAGCCCTTCTGGCCTTTGGCCAGTAGAGCTAAAAATGAAAGTTTATTTATGAAATAGAGGGCTACATTGCTAATTATGAGCAATTTCTTCTTTGGCCACAATGTGTTCTGTGTGTCTGTGTGTGGGAGAGGGTTATTCAGATCGCGAATTTGAAAACATAGTGACAAAAGAAGAAATTGCACAAAACGTGCAATTTCTCCTTTTGCCACAATGTTTTCTGTATTTATATCTTTGTGTGTATGGAGTTCTACACCGCTTACAGTATAACGTCAGTTATATATATCACTGCGTTTACTGGGCAAGTTACCGGTTATGCTGTATTTTGTCAGTTATATCACGGCGTTTACTGGGCAAGTTACCGGTTATGCCGGTCCATGTATCCTCTTACACCAGCCAGTCAGCGCCAAGGAGGGAAAGACATCACTATCATTTTTTAAAGTATTGTGTTGATATGTGAACATACTAAAAACAACAATGATACTATAAAAAACAACATTTATGACTAGAAAAATAATTAACCTTATGATCAATTGATGTCTACATTAAGGTGAAATACAAACAGTGAAAAGTTAAAATGAATTAATACAATCAAAGGAGGCCAAGGCATTGTCATCATGGACAAGGACTATGTTAAAACAGTGACACGTTTAACACAACAAATAAGAAGTTCAATTCCACTAAAATACTTCAATTTTCCTTTACATGATCTAACACAGCCCCTTTAGGCCGGCCGCTGCTGATTATTTTTCACTCGATGAACCTGGCAAACATTTCGCTTTCACGAGTATTTTGTTGTAAGGTTTCTTGGCGTTTTCTCAAGGATATCTGTGACGTCACGTATTTTTCATTCCTGCAGCTGTCTAGGTTATATTTAAACTCTCTAGTGGCCGCACTTTTTACCCCCCACCAATTCCACGCAGACAAATTTCTCCTTCAACTGCATTTGAACCGACTCGGGCTGACGGGCTCATAGCATTCATATTTGTTTGCATGGCAAACAGGGGTATGAGAGTTAAACCAGATAGGCTATAATTATAATGTTTTGTCAGAAGTGTGATCCGTGGCTCTTCTAAATCTAGGAGCCGAGTGAAGGATCTGATGAAACGGTGCGATATACAGGCCTATCTGACTCTTCACTGTACGCAGATACAGTAAAACACCTGACAACATGACGCGATTCATTTGTACTTTAGTTTGGTGTATTTCCAATTCAAGACATTTCCAGGAAAAAGTTCAATCATTGTGCATTTACAATCAGTTTATCCCACTCAGCTTCCTGGTCGATACTTTGTTACTCGTTGACGCATTTTGTTTTCAATTTCCTCGTTCATGAAACATTTTTATGGGAAGTTAGCCACGCCATTGCAGCCAGTGGTTCCTGTAAAATAACTCGGGCACGAATGTTGGCATATAACACCATGCAAACTACTTAATGGGGGCATTGCTCTGTAAAGATAACAACTTCAAACTGATATGCATTTAGGGTATGCCCGTATCCAGTTGACACTGAATGTTACCCATTGGTTTCTGAGAAATGGCGCGGACACGAATGTTAATACACATAACAATATGTGAGAACTAGATTAGGGGGAGTAAAGTGGTATTTATCCGCGCGCCCCCCCCCCCCCCCACCCCCCTCACACACATACACTACTTCTCTTATAAACCCTATGGTGGTGGTACTCAAGGTGTGGAATTTGTCCATGGTATATCTCTGATTACTCAAACAAACCCTTTGTTATTGCTACACAAGAGTCGTCTCACTGAGACGACTGAGACGACCCTTTTTGAGTACAAACACCATAGGGTTTGGGTGCTAAATAAAGATTTTAGAACATGACAGATGCCCCCTATCAAGAGCTCTGGTATAAAAGTACTCAAGGGGACATAACTGAGGGGAAAAACCGCATCAAACGGGTATGCCATACGCATATGCACATCTCCTTCTACTATTGCTGAGAAATAGCAATACATTCCTAATCAACAGACCCACGAGTTGACTCCTATATAACCCTAATGACACCCTCCACCCCCCCCCCCCCCCTCCCATCCCCCCCAAAAAATAATACCCAGCTATCGTTTGTGAGGGTATAATTTATATAGAAACATCTATACATGAACTAATACTTATTGAATAGAGTTGTAAACTTTGTAGCAATTTTCCCTTTCAAAAGTCGTCTGATGCAGAAGCGCCACAAGTCTCTTGTATCAGAGATAGTGTAAACTCTGTATTCCAGTGTACCTTTTTTCAGTGTTGGTACTTGTTTATCTTAACTCTTTCAGCGCCAAAGGCAATATTGAGGTGTTTTGCAAACAATGCAGATTCATGTGAGACAGCTCGTGCCGAGCTGTCTCACATGGAATCAGCATTGTTTGCGTTTTAGTTATAGAAATATTCCAAAATTCTTCTTACATGATAAATAGAATCGGCCGTTTTTAAACATGGAAGAGTCAACTTTAAACAATTCGGCGCTGAAAGAGTTAACGTGGTTTCGTGAGGAAGAGCCAGAAAACGCAAGCAGACGAACTCTGTCTCGGCTCTATGTCTTCGTCTGTATATTTTCGCAATTATCTGGCTTTGTTCCGTTCACGTTTTTGTTTTATAGATATTGTAGTATTGCGTGCGGAAGCCGAATCGATTTCCACTCTATAATTGCAGCGGTGTAAGTGAAACGAGAGAATCAGTGGTATGAACGGAAAAGGCGAGGTATTTCATTAGGTTCGAAGTCCTCATTTCTCACCTTAACCCTATGGTGTGGGTATTCATTAGACTAAACTCGCTACGATTAAAAAATGTACATACGTCATAGGTTTAGAAAACTAAGAAGCCATGGAGTCTCCCTTTCCCACATACAAGCAATCTGCGGCAGACGACATTGAATACATCTAAGCAAATATATGAAAATCCTCTATAAATGAAAGTATTTTTTGTGTAATCGAGTTAAAAACATAGTGGCAAACGGTGAAACTGCTCATTCTGAGCAATTTCTCCTATTGTCAGGACTCTAGGAATACTATATAGAAGTAAAACACGATCAAAATGCACCAGTTGATCCAAAATGGTTTGATTGATTTGGTTGTTTGGTGTTTTAGGGCACTTTAAAAACAAATTCAGTTATATCACGGTGTTACCTGTGTAAGTTACCAGTACTACTGGTCCATTTATCCTGACACCAGCCAGTCAGTCGTAATGGACAAATTGTCAATTCTTGAAGTGTAACAGATATATGGGGTTGCAGCACAAGTTTAATAAAAAAAAAAAGTTAAAGAAGGGACACGATTTCAGAATCAGAGTTATGAGACTTTGTAAAAGAGCTATTCTAATGGCACAGACTAAATTTGCAAAGTTTTAACTTAACATACCAATATCTTACAGAGAAAATGTAGCAAACTAACTAACTGAATTTACTGCATTTCAAAGGAAACAACGGAAAGTAATTTAAAACAAGAAACCGCTGAAGACGTTAAGGCCGGATTGTCGCCAATTTGACCTTGAAAATCGACAAACCAAGGTCAATGTCAAAGTTGACGGACAGACAGACAGATGGACAGACATCGCCAGTCTATAGACCGGAATTGCTAGAGCAATCCAGCCAAAAATTACATTGCAGAGTATTGGGATTTAAACGGAGAGCTTAGTTTATCCAATGACCCGCACTACATGTGCAACGTTTCAATACAACACACGGGGGGTTGCACATACACTTCTAACCGTGGAATATGACAAACAGGTGTGTTTTAACCAGACGGCTCATATCGTCTTCTTTTTCTTCTGCATCGTCATGTAGAGGTCGTGGCTATTCAAAGCCGTTTGGCGGATGTTAGGCGGATGTCTAAAGTGGGCGCACCAATGAGACCAAAGAATCGAACAGTGATAATGACCTGATAATATGATCATCACACATTGTATCAGTGCGAGAGGTGCAGTAGTGGGTGCGAGAGGTGAGGAGTGGGAACGCAGACAAACAAACATGTTCGGTACAAATAACGTGATTATTACCTACTTCTTCATTACCTTTCCGTGTTGGCATAATATAAGGGTACTTTGTCGTAAAACTGTTTAGACCACACTTGTAGTTTTTTCGCTAGAAGATGCATTTACGGATACTATGGGGACTCTGAAGAGACTGAGCGTATGCACATAGTCTTCACTGTACGTATATGCATAAAAGACCAAAAATCGCCAGACGTGGCTCCGATATAATTGAATAAATAACATACGGACAGAGAGTGAAGACTCTGGTGAGAATGTGGGTAGGCACAGGTTCACCCGAATCACCACTCCACGTAGATACAACAACCCGGCCGGGTCATACCAAAGACTTTAAAAATGGCTGCCCTTTCTTGGCGCTCAGGATTACAAGGGTAAGCATTACGACTGGTGTGTCAGGATAAATGGACCAGTAGTACTGGTAACTTATCCAGGAAACGCCGTGATATAACTGAACAATTGTTGTAAGCGGCGTAAAATACCCTACAATCATTCAATCAATCAATCCATGGTTATTGGCCACCTTTCCATACAAACTCTCTAGTCCGTCTCGAGGGCTTGGCGTGAAACGGTTGTAACTCAAATTGGTATTTGTTTACCAAGGTTAATCACCTCGCCATAAACTCTTTATAAGCGTTAAATCATTTTTCTTGGTAAACAATGGAAATTTAGTTTGGCATTGCTCGTTCTGAGCAATGGCACCTAAATTTGCATTGTTTACAAAAGGGTCAAAATTGCCTCTAAACGAGGGTTTTCAAAATAGGTTTTTAGTTACAACCGTCTCACGCCAAGCCCTCGATCTGTGGAAGACGAATGACGCTTGTCACATTGACGATAAATTACCTAAGTTTATGCCATGCTTTCATTGGTGTCTATACGATTTAGATGTTTCTTTGATAACTGGCAATATATGGCGCGTTGTATTATATGTATCGACAACCAATTTAAAACACACAGATTACGACTTGCAAAGGAAATTATAAATGTTCATATTTAGTATCGAATCGTAATAAAGCCAAGCAAATTCGTTCAAACAGAAGAAACATGCCGAAAAGATACAGCAAATAACGTTTTTGATTACTTTTTTTTTTAGCCGTGTCGTCTACTAAAACATGAAATCACCTTGAAAGAATGTGCAGTTGATATAAAGTTTCCGACATTTAGTGAAAAAGAAACCGTCTGCTCATTTCAAGCAATGTTTCCTTTTCAAGCTACATTTTTACAAACGTGTTTGTTCAGAGGCGTTTAAACCGTCTGTGTGATGGAAACTGCGTCTGCATAAAATAAAAGCCACGATAACAATGAAGAACCGATAGATCCTGGCACGCTTTCAGGTAAGACTTGGCAGACACGATTCTGAGCGTATACAATGGGGATATAGTTGGAACAAGATCAAAGGGCAACCAAATGAGAATTCAAAGCACCGATGTTACCTGAAGGAAAGATCACGTGCGTGGTATCATCTCCTTTGTATGAACTATTTTCCACATACAAACAATCTGCAGCAGACGCGTTTGAAAACTCCTAAACAAAACTAGTATATAGATACTCACTATATCTGTAGGTATAAGTATTGAAAACAGTTATTATGAGCAATTCTCCCTTTTATACAATGTTATCAAATGTCTGCTGCATAAGGGAAAGGGTTTAAATACAATAACGTGCTTCATCTTTATCAGTATGATTTTCATTTATTTAAACAGACATCCATGAAAATGCTGTTGATTCCAGATTAAACCAGAGACCATACAGCATAATAATTTACGCCATTACTGGTCAATCCTTTCCCTGAAACAGACGGTGTTTGGCGACTTTTGATTTAGGCCTTTGCTGGCTGCAGGTTTTCCTACTCTGGAGGTCATTTCAGTTCAGTTCAATTTTCTATCTTTCACTGTCAAATTTCACAAAGTCGACTCTTCCATGTTGAAAATCGGACCACTCCATTTTGCGTCCAACAGGAATTTTGTAAAAGTTAATGTCTAAGTGGTAAAGAATGCAGATTTTAAGGAGAGACAGCTCGTTTCGAGCAATCTCACCTGAATCTGCATTGTTTGTAAACGCCTTTAATTGTCATTGGCAGCGAAAGTGTTAAGTAAATTAAGTCATTTAATTCCGAACACTCACCTACATCTTGAGGATCGGCTATCAGGGGCGTAGCTTTGCAATAATAAATGTGTAGGCCGTTTCGTGAGAAAATCAACATTGTGGACTCTGCGTAAAGTATCGACCCGGATCAGCCTAAGCATGCCACACAGGCCTACCCGGATGGACACTTTTTGCCTTCTGTGGATTTTCTATTTCAGGAATCACTACTCTATACATCTATCCCTCTAAGACGGAATGTGTCGGCCGGATCAGTCTGCGCAGGCCGATCTGGTCGATACATTACGCAGCTGTATATCGCCGCAGCTGCGATTTGGGGGTTGTTTTGAGAAAAAAATGTGTAGGCACGTGCCTACAGTGCCTCAAGGGAGCTACGCCCCTGGCTATGAAGATTGAAGAGTCAATCTTTAAAAATGTATATGTTCATTGTATACAGCAAGGCAGAGGTCATGTCAAGCCAAACTGTGTTTATTAGTTATACATATTCTGAAGAATAACATTACGATTGAGAATGTATATCAGCCGCGACTGACGTTTTCGTGTCTCCCCGGAGTCGTGTCATGTAAAGACCTCTTGGCGGTCACCTAGTAGGGCTGCACTTCTAGTTTTTTCTGCCATCAGATGTACTTAGATCCATAGCATATGAGCCGTTCCACCAGAAAACACCCATTGTGGACTCAGAGTAAAATATCGTCCCGGATCAGCATAAGCATGCCGCGCAGGCTAACCCGGACAGACACTTTTCGCCTCCTGTGGATTTTCTGTTTCAGGTATTATACCTCTATCCCCCTGATACGGAATATGTCGGCCCGGATTAGCCTTTGCTTGCTGATCTGGGTCGATACATTTCGCAGTCCATATTGCTGGCTTTCACGTGGAATGGCTCTTTCTATCATATTTAAGCGGACATGTGAGACTCTGGTAAGCTGTGCGTATGCACAGCCTCACCAGAGTCTTCACTGAACGTAGATACATAAAGACTAACCACCTCCAGACGAGGCTCACAGTTTTATGTAAGTGTGTGTTACTACAGACACCTGTGTTACGACGATAAACTCAGGATATAAGTTGCCGTATATGTTACATTCATCAAACGGATATATTTCGAGATGAAAGGGTAATAAGTATCAAATGGTGTGTACAAAGTTTCATGCAAGCATAAAAAAACAAACAAAGGACAAAAGAACATCTGAAAAGAGCCAGGTCTCACGAAAATGTGTCCATGACTTTTTTATATTTCTGAGCATATGTTGTTTAAACTTATTTATTTTACATCGATTGCGAACAATCATTTAGCTTATATTAATCCCACTCGATATCTGCTTCCTGGAGAAGTAACCATTTAATACCCGCTACGTTTGTGTGAGAAAATCCGAGAGGAAAAACCCGCTCATCACAGGATTCGAACCCGGGGCCTTTGTTAGGTTGGCGCACTTTTACCGATTTCCTTCCACACAATATCCTAAGTGATGGACATATCACTCGATTAACTTACATGATACTAACCGTTGTGCTAAGGTTGTGCTACATGGATCTTCAACAAAGATGTGACTTGATATTTGTTTTATGAAAAAAAATCATGATATAATAACTATTTTCTACATTTGCGTGTTCAGTTAAATATTTCTTGAGAAAATGCGAATAAATCTTCTGTTCTATGTAAAAGGCAGAAAACATCAGAAATGGACACGGCCAACTACAAGTATCTTTTTTTTTCTTCAGTAGTTTCATTTTATTTCATTTTAAGGCAAGACAATTAGACATGCAACGAAAAGTGAACGAGTATAAATTGTTGCATGCTTAAACCCGTTTACGTACCTTACACACTGTTAATGAAACAGTCAGAACATAATCGTATTGAGTTATTCATGGTTTATTATACTACCAATCAAATACGCCCGTATTTGGTATCGTGTGGGAAACCGGGTTACGCCTAGCACTTCCTCCAAACTTATGTTTTCTGATAGTAACGCCTTTAATAAAACATATCGACGTTTAGCACATCTATAGCATACATGTTCTGATTGAAAAACGTATGAGAAAACGACCTGTTACTGACACTGCATGAGGATTTCTCGACTGAATCGGCGTATCTTGTCTATTCAAGATATACGATTTTTACAAATACACTTATAAAAGCTTTTCTAATGCTTCTGTTGACTTGAGAATATTGTGATAAAACTAAGTAAATGTACAGGCAGATCTGAACCGTAATCACTCGTCAATGTCAATGTGTACCTTCTCGCATGAACAGACTGGAACAGCGGATCAAAATTGTTATACTGGCAATTGGAGATGTCTGCAGCACGAACAGTCACACAAGTATCCTTGTACACTATAGACGGTGGTAATCAATTATGTTTCAAACATGTCACTGCATTTTAAGTCCCATCCAATTCCGAGTTCACCCTTTTTCACATACAACAAACTTGCAGGTGAAGACATAAATATGGGAAACCCGAATAAATGAAGGTAACCCTATACTAGTTGAACAGTGTTGAACTCAATGTAAAAGCAGAAATTGTTCGATATGAACAATTTCTTTTTTTGCCTTAATGATTGCAAAGTCGTCTTCTGCATATGCACTAAAACGCACATGCAAGTAAGAATAGGGTTAAATACTATTGTTTTTATTTGCAGATAGATTAAAGTTCTTAGATTACATCCGTTCCTAACATGTACTTGCTTATCGGCCTTGATTAGAGTTGGGTGGTGCTCCAGGAACACCAACCTTGGCGGTATCACTAATAGCGATTGATTTGAATAATTGATTGTTCGGTGTTTTACGCCACTTTCGACAACTTTTCAGTTATATCACGGCGTTTCCTGGGTAAGTTACCAGTACAAGTCAATTCATCCTGTCACCAGACAGTCAGTCAGTCGTAATGCTAATTCCGCAACCCTGAGCGCCAAGGAGGGCATTCATTACTACCATTTTCTATGTATTAAGGATGACCGGACCGGGGATAGAACCCGCGATCTCCCGCACCCGAGGTGGACGCCCTACCACCGAGGCGGTCGCATACATGCTAAAGAATGTAAATGGATACTGCTAAACAGACGTTTAATGAAACATTTTATGATTCATTGGCGAATAGTGCAGACTCAGATCTACGATGGTTGCAAATACCTTACGAAGCACTGATCATTTTCATGTACATTGGCTATCAATACCACAAAACAGATATTACGTCGTTTTCAACCGCTCGAATCCTTCTTATAATTAAAGAAAAGCAATGTGTAACATTTACATTTACAGAAAAAAACAGAAGTAGATGAAAACATAAAACTGACACTGCATAATATTTGAAGATCTTCCAAGCTAGTTTGCATAATTCGGCTCACAAAAATTCTATCTCGATAATGTAACGTCACGTGTTTTTCCCCGCTTTATTAAAACAGCAAATCGAGAGATGTCGTGACGCGCCATATTTCTAACTCTCTTAGGAGACGGATTGCGTGAGTGAGTGCGATATTGACCAATAATGTAGCCCGAAATGACTGGGACCTGGTAATAAACAGGACGCAGGGTAATGGGTTTTCAGTAAGGATTGCATGTCTAATTGAATGTTAATATTTATCAAAAGCTGAAGAGCGTGCCTGAGAATACACTACTTCATCGGCTCACGTCGAAAACAGAACGATTTGGTGGATTTTTATAACATAAATATACGGAATCTAATAAGAGAAAGCGATCCAGTCATTTATCCTAGTCCTAGAATGGTGGATTTCATTATCGGGGATTTGAAAGTGAATGCGTGAGAAAAAAAGAAAATGATCGATCAAAGCAAGTTTCATTTTCAAAACATCGTTTATTTTATTATCGTCAAGAGAGACAAATCTCCTTAGAGTGAAACAGTTTTTAAAAGATAGCGTGTGCATAGTACTGAGTTTTTTGTTGTTGCGAAAATGCCTGAAATTCCGCAATTTAAATTTGTCTTCATATGCCTCGTTTACTAGACGAACGGAATTTTGTAATCAATACAAGCAGCTTTAGTAGCCGATCTCTAACATAAATATTTAAATAAAACACGTCTGCTACAGATGCGTTAAAACACTTCTGTATGTGGGAAAGGGTTGAAAATGCCTATACTTCGGTGCAACGTGAGATATTACATAAGTATCTCAATTGAGATAGTGTTGTTTTTACTTGAAATAATTCCAAAATTCCGCTAATGCAAGGACATGCAAATGTGTATCTAAGATGTATAAAGGAAGAAGAAAGGGAACGATTATTTTGTAAAAAAAAAAAATCGTCAAATCTGCAAATGTACGAAAGGGCAAATAATCCTTGAGAAAGAGACACAAAAAAAACCACCGATATGCAGTGGCGCTATAAATAAACTTGTATGACGTCAGCATTCCACTTTCGCTCGTGACAGGTGCTAGAACGTAATCCCAAATCGATCACATATTATCCAAATTTACCGCCAATCTCTTCCAAATTCCCCGGTAGCCCGGATATTATCAGCTCCTCCACTAACTTTCCCGCTGACAGTTCGAAGTGTTCTGTGTGTGACGGAGTGTGTGTGGCTTTTTACCCGACCCTTTTCTCTTTTTACTTTTAATTATATTTAACCTTTTCTCACATGCAGAACTTTTGAAAACATTGTGACAAATGAAGAAATTGCTCATGATAAGCAGTTTCCTCATTTGTCAAAATGTGTTGAACTCTTTCCAATAAGTATTCTCTCATTTACAGAAATTCTCAATATTATAGTCTCTACGTTATCAAAGTTGTCTGCACAGGTGTGGTGCATGTCTGAAAGGTTGTTGGCTGTGTGTGTGTTCAGGTAATCCATACACAGGAGCCGTAAGGTGGTTGTTAGGCTGTTAGCTTAACAGTATCGTGATTCAATTGGCGCATTCGCTATCCTATATTTCGAACTTTTGAGAACATTTTTTTTTTGAAAAAAAAGAGGAGTAAATTGCTCATCATGAACACTTTCTTCTTTTGTTACAATGTCTTGAAGACTTCAACTTTATCCAATAAGTAAGCTCTCATTTTAAGAAGGATTCAATGATTTTGATTCTACGTTATTTAAGTCGTCTGCACATATGTGTTGCATGCCTGTAAGGCTGTTGGCTGTTGGTGGGTCCAGATACACCTTACACAGTAACCGTTAGACAGTTGTTGGCAAAATAGTATCGTGAATGATGTCATTGGCGCAATCCCTATCCTATATTAAGGATATTGCAACAGTTATCATATTGCATCGCATTACACATAACAATTTGCGTATAAATATCACAAATGGAAAGAAAACAATCTGGTCTTTGTTCACAGGTGGGCTTTAATTCCAGAGACATGTATGAAGAAAATGAGTTATTGGGACATTAAAAGTAGTGTGGTTGCTAAATCAAGGGAATTGGTATACGAAGGTGTCTTTATCAAAGGTTTTACTGTATTTTGTTTCTATGTTATGAGCAGTGTCTGCTGAGAAAATATTTGTTTCCTGTGTGTGCCGTTGGCTGCTGGTGCGTTCAGATATACCTAACACAGTAGCTGTTAGGTGGTTGTTAACAAAACACTTCCGTGAATTGGCACATTCGCTATCCTATATTTAACCATTTCCCTCATATAGACGCTTTCTGACGCCTCTGCAGCAGACGGCTTTTTGAAAACATAGTGACAAAACAAGAAATTGCTCAAAACGAGCAATTCCTCCTATTGCCACAATGTTTACCACTTTTAGTCATAGGTTGTCCATTCAATTATAAAGATATTTATATTTTTTGACAAAATATGTTTAAAGTCGTCTGCTGCAGAATTGTCGTCTGAGGGAAAAGGTTAAGATATCGTAACAGTTATCTACAGTTATCTACAGTTTACAGTTATCTACAGTTTACAGTTATCTACAGTTATCTACAGTTATCTGCAGTTATCTAGTTATTTACAATTATCTTATCGCATCGCAATTGATCTACTTCCAGAATCGTCTGCTTTAGTAAAATTTCTAACACAAGTTGGTAACATCCGGTAAATTGCAAGTATAATGTCAATATTCAGTTGAAAACATTGTGGGAAAAGAAATAATTGTTAATTACGTCTGTTGGTGATGGTCAAAATGTTACATGTTAAAGTATAATTGTCATACAGAGTTGAAAACATTGTGGGAAAAGGAGAAATTGTCATACAGAGTTGAAAACATTGTGGGAAAAGGAATAATTGTTAATTACGTCTGTTGGTGATGGTCAAAATGTTACATGTTAAAGTATAATTGTCATACAGAGTTGAAAACATTGTGGGAAAAGGAGAAATTGCTAAATATGTGCAGTTTTTCTCACTTGTCCACAATGTTTTCAAAGGGTCGCTTGGTGTATAAGGCACGATGTACTTAACCCTTTCCCTCATACGACAATTCTGCAGCAGACGACTTTGAACGTATTTTGACAAAACATAGAAAATCTCCATAATTGAATGGATAACCTATGACAAAAAGTGGAAAACATTGTGGCAAAAGGAGAAATTGCACGTTTTGTGCAATTTCTTCTTTTGTCACTATGTTTTCAAAAATCCGTCTGCTGCAGAGGCGTCAGAAAGCGTCTATATGAGGGAAAGGGTTAAACCTTTCCTGTTGTCACAATCAGATGCTTTCCGACGCCATCTCAGCAGACGACCTTTAACATAGCAACAAAAGGAGAAATTGCTCATAATGAGTAAGTTCCCATTCATCTCTATTCATTATACTGTGTTGTCTACATGTTTGCCTAGAAGTTTTCAATGACGTCTGCTGCACGATTGTTATATTTGGGAAAGGTTTACGCACGTATAGGAATGTTAAGGGCAAAAACACACCTAGAAAGATGAACTACAATGGGTATTTTTTTTTTTTTTTTGTAAGCAGAAAGTTTACACTGAATCATGCATAAGTTATCTCCCGCAAAAACGAGCCCTTCCTTCTTTTCCCACAGTAGTTTTCAACCAGGTCTCAAAATCATACCTTCCTTTTTTTTCCAGGAGCAATTTCAAGCTACATTTTTTACTGATATTTTCAAAGCAGACCAGTCTATTTTATATACATATCTTATCAGGGTAAAATGTCAATCCAACACCTCCCACGCTCGACACTGTCTGATCATATATACGTCCAGTAATTCAATATTTGAATTTACTCCTTGTGTCCTTTCCCACATACTAAAAACACCCTGTAGAAGACGACTAAGCAAACATATATGAAGTTCAAACTTCGGAAGTTCTGTAAACGTAACTATTTCAAGTATTAAATAGTTGATAATATGTTGATTAGATGATAAAATGCCCATGGCAGGCCATTTTTTTCTCACAATGTTTTCGAAAGTCGTCTGACGGTCTATATAAAAGATTAACATGTATAATATTTCGATTTTCTCCTCAGTCATTAAGTTCTTAGCTCTGCCAGTCCCTTTTCACTCCATAATATTTTCCCTACTTTTTATTTCATTTAACCCTTTCCCACATACAACAAATCTGCAGCAGACGACTTTGAACACATTTTGTCATAAAATAGAAACTCTATATAATTGAATGGATAACCTATGACAAAAAGTGGAAAACATTGTGGCAAAAGGAGAAATTGCACGTTTTGTGCAATTTCTTCTTTTGTCACTATGTTTTCAAAAAAGCCGTCTGCTGCAGAGGCCTCAGAAAGCGTCTATATGAGGGAAAGGGTTAACAATTCCATCTTTTTACACAAGGTTTTCCAAAGTTGTCTTCAGTGAAACAGTTTTGAAAACAGTGTGTGTGCTGTTTTACACCACCTTTAACACATGTTGAATTATATCACAGTGTTTCCGGAGTAAATTATCAGTATAATACTAATACATGTATCCTGTTACCAGCCAGTTTTGCTTACACCACAGTCCTAAACACCAAGGAGGGAAAACAATGACTACCATTTGTAAAAGTTGTTGATATTACTCAGCCGGATATTTAACCCGCAACCTCTAACCCGAGGCAGACGCTATACCACTACACCAACGAGGCGGTTAATAACCCTTTCCCTCATACGACAATTCTGCAGAAGACGACTTTGAACATATTTTGTCAAATAAAGGAAAATCTCTATAATTGATTGGATAACCTATTACTAAAAGTGGAAAACATTGTGACAAAAGGAGAAATTGCACGTTTTGTGCAATTTCTTCTTTTGTTACTATGTTTTCAAAAAGCCGTCTGCTGCAGAGGCGTCAGAAAGCGTCTATATGAGGGAAAGGGTTAAAATCAGACTATCATTTAATGTACACGGACAGAGTTAAAATAGTATGTTCTGTTTGTTATGTTTTGTGCCTACCCGAACTCTTAATCCAGCAATCGTAAATTGGAATTCAGACAAGACCAAACGTCCTCTCCACCCGACGACTGAACAACACTCTGCGTTATTCGTTTATCTTTAATGCACAGTGACTGCAAAGGGAGAGGGATTGCGCACACTACGGATGTATGGAAGATGGAAAACATATGGAGAGGTAAACTGGTCGCAATGGTAGGCCGATGATTTGACCCTTTCCCACATACAACAAATCTGCAGCAGACGACTTTAAAAACATGGGAAATCTCTAGAAATTAAGGTATAATTACTGAACAAAAGTTGAAAAGATTGTGGCAAAAGGAGACATTACTTATTTTGAATGCGTATATAGGTATGAAAGGTTTAACAAATAACACAACAGTTCCACACAACATAACAGAACTAGTTTACTATTACCCAGAAATGAATGCGGGATTCTTTTTACAAAAGTAAACTTTAAAATAGTGCAGAAAACATAGTGAGAAGCAATATATTTCTCATTATAATTACATCCTAATAGTGGGCGTGCACTATTTAAAACCAAAGGTAGTATGCCGTAGAATGTCCTTTGTCAGTTGACCATAAGCGAAATAAGTCAGACACAAATGCTAGGTACATAATTACACAAGAAACCAAATAAAATTGAAACAAAATGTCTGAATAATGAAATAGGAATGTCATTTATAGAATCATACGACAACGATTATAATATCACCGGATTATTGATCCCTTGTTACATCAAATATGATACATTATTTACGTAAGGTGATTATTGCTGTGTCATTTGCCATTATGTTTGGATATATTTTTAGATCTAGTTATGTCAATTAAACCTTTCCGACGTGCAGACACATGTTGACGTTTCTGCAGGAAACAACAATCAGGAGTGATTTCTCCTTAGGCAACACTGCTTTTGACTTGATTCAATAACTATACGTTCGATGATGCAGGTTTTCTACAGTTTTGACCAAAACATGTTTCGTAGTCCTCTGCTGCAAATTTGTAGTATGTGGGAAAGGTATGTCACACAATTTACGTTCTCTCATGGCAACATAAAACCATAGTCAATGTCTAACAAGAAGCCATTGCTTTCCTAAGCTTTATGTATTGCAGATAAAAACCTTCACCCAAACAATATATAATAACATTTTAACAAGAGGGCCATGATGGCCCTATATCGCTCACCTGATTTAATAGAACTTCAATAGTTTTCAAAGTTTTTACTTTTTTTAGGCCAATACTTTTGGACAAGAAGATTTTTAAAGTTTTAACAATGCACATATAAGGAAAACAAGCTCCGCCCCCTGGCTGCCATGTTTTTCAACGGAATGGAAATATTTGTACAATCTTGGTAAATGGTGCCCCAAGGAACATTTGTGCAAAATAATTTTTAAATCGGGCCAGTTCTTTTGGACAAGAAGATTTTTAAAGTTTTAACAATGCACATATAAGGAAAACTAGCTCCGCCCCCTGGCGGCCATGCTTTTCAACAGATCGGAAATATTTGAACAATCTTGGTTAAGGGTGCCCTAAGGAACATTTGTGCAAAATAATTTTCAAATTGGGCCATTACTTTTGGACGAGAAGATTGTTAAAGTTTTAACAATGCACATATAAGGAAAACAAGCTCCGTCCCCTGGCGGCCATGTTTTTCAACGGATCAAAAATATTTGAACAATCTTGGTAAAGGGTGCACCAAGGAACATTTGTGCAAAATTATTTTCAAATCGGCCCAGTACTTTTGGACAAGTAGATTTTTCAAAGTTTTAACAATGCACATATAAGGAAAACAGGCTCCGCCCCCTGGCGGCCATGTTTTTTAATGGATTGGAAATATTTGAACAATCTTGGTAAAGAGTGTCCCAAGGAACATTTGTGCAAAATAATTTTCAAATCGGGCCAGTACTTTTGGACAAGAAGATTTTTAAAGTTTTAACAATGCACATATAAGGAAAATAAGCTCCGCCCCCTGGCGGCCATGTTTTTCAACGGATCGGAAATATTTGAACAATCTTGGTAGAGGGTACCCCAAGGAACATTTGTGCAAAATAATTTTTAAATTGGGCTAGTACTTTTGGACAAGAAGATTTTTTAAGATTTGGCAATTTTCCCCTTTTCTGATGCCGCAGCAATCAAAGTTCTACTTGGAATTAATTTCTTTGAACAACATTGAAAGAGGATTACCTAAGGACCATTCCTGTGAAGTTATTTTGAAATCTGTTCATTGGTTTAGTAGGAGAAGTCATTTGTAGGAAATTGTTAACAGACGCCGACGACGACGCAGACGACGCCGGACGCCGGACGCCGGACGGTGAGTGATCACAAAAGCTCACCTTGCACTTCGTGCTTAGGTGAGCTAAAAATAATACAGCACCAAACCTTTTGAAACATAGATAGTGTAGAAGAGTAGATGCTTGCTATTGATGTCAAGTTTATTTTAATCCTATTGGTTTCCTTGGTGATTCGACAGCGTTCATGTCCGTTCACATGGTCAATGAACTGTAATACTATAAAAGCCCTGTCTGTATTGGGGTTAATTAATCGTTTCGCTGATACAGACGACATTTGGCATCTTCCCAGAATATTTCACCTTTGCAGAAGATGGCCTTCGGGTTCATTGCTCAACATTTGAAAATGTCTACTTTTCCCTCAACCTTTCAAGTGGGTCCAACCCCAGCTCGGCCAACATTCTTTCCGACGTTTGACAAAAATCACTGTGACAAGCGCCAATCGTCTTTCACCAATGGGCTAACAGTCTATGTGGAAAAGCAGCCAGTTGCTTGGAGATTATGTTGTGTGGGGTACTGGTGTGAGAAAACCAGAAAACATATGAGTAGGTGAACTGGCCGCCGTGATATGACTGAACACGAGGCCCAAGAGGGCCAGTACCGCCCCACTGCCATGTTTTTTGACCAATCAACATGGCTTGAAGGAATCTGATAGAGGGTCAACTAGGCACATTTCTACAAAATTATTTGAAAATCGGCCTCACACTTTCGGAGGAGAAGATTTTTTAAGTTGTCACTTTAGCCATTTAAGGCAAAATAGCCCCGCCCTCTGGCTGCCATGTATTTCAACAAATCAACATGGCTTGAAGGAATTTGAAAGTTTTCATTATTTTTTTCTTTTGGTTGCCATGGAAACCAGAATGTTGCAAGGAATTTAGGAGAGGACATTGAGAGGATGCTCCTATGAAGTGTCATCCCAATTGGCCAATAAGTAAGGGAGGAGAAGTTGTATGAAGCAAAATGTTTACGGACGGACGCATGCACGCACAACTCGCCATGAAATAAACTTGACTGGCTTTCAGTCAGTGGAGCTAAACATTGTTGAAAACAGCGTTAAACCCCAATCAATCAATCAATCAAGTGGGTCCAATATGTAACAAAATGCGATCACAATAGCTCACCTTGCACATCATGCATAGGTGAGCTAACAATCTATAAATGTGGCCCCACCACTTGTATCTAACTGTAACTTTAAAAGATGAAAACATCGTAAACAACTGTAGTCAAAAATAAAACTAGACATACAAAAGTTTAATCCTAACAAATAATTCGGAAATGTTAGAGAGTTCGTCTGCTGACACAATTTCAAAATAAATGCTGGTTCTATCAGAGAGGCGCTCGACACAGAAGCTGCCTGCAGAGAAACTCTGACCTGGTTTTAAAGGGCAATTTACCATAAAAGGAAAAAGTACTTCACAGAAACAAGGAACGCCTTTTGTTAGTTTTGCAAATATTGGCTTCCAAATGTCACTGGCACATACCCTTAGCCCTTAAACGTGATTCGCTCAGGTCAAAAGTAAAAACATTCTCAGAAATGTTGTTCACAATTAACAGAAACGTTTCTTATTTGGTATTGTTGAACTTTTAAAAGATAGCAGTTTGCATTGTGACTCCCGACTTTAATGAATTCGTAACAAATGCGCATCTAACTAAATTGGACAAACTGAGTAAAGCTAAACCCCTGGTACTTGTTGTAGTACTGTGACATTTAAAGTACACAAGTATCATTTTCTACAGAAATCGGTGACATAAACATTGAATTAACCTTTTCCCACAAGCAGGCGTATATTTGACGCATCGGCACAGACGACTCTTGAAAACGTTGTGGTAAAAGGTGAAATTAAGCAATTTCCGCCTTTGTCACAATATTTCTATTTTATTTCATTATCTTTTATTCATAGAGTTTCGATGTTATCTTTTTACCTTGATTCCCCCCTCTTTCCCCAAATAGCCTTCTGCTGATGTGTTGTATGTGGGAAAGGATTTATCTAAAAGCCTTTCAAAGCTAACATTTACATGAACTCTTCTAATATGAGAATAGATTTACACTTTCTCTGAAACAGACAACTAGTGATATCGTTGTGAGAGACAATAGTGTTGATGCTGTTGAATAAAAGGGACTACTGATGTTGCAACGATTGGTTTTTATAAATAATTAAAACAATAACACTGTCACAATGTAAACAGTTTCTCATTTTCCCATTATGTGTGTGATTTTCCTACATAATAAACATTCGTTTGATACAGACATATTTTTGTCTTTTCTACATTTTTTTTTTAAATTTAAAAGTTCAGTTTCGATAAAAGAGTCGATAAAGACAAAAGGCATCAGTCAAGGGGTCGTGAGTTGAATCCCTGTTCGACCATTCACTATTTGCAGTGATTGACAAGTCATTTTGGAGGGGTCATTTTCTTCCACCAATGACTTAAATAGTTATACTAGTAGTATATGTGGGAAGGTCATTGATTACCTGGGGGAAAATGTTGTGTGGAGTACAGGTGCAAGAATGCTAGCAGAACTGACTGCCATCCTTTTATATAGAGTTGAAAACACTATTACTATATAGGAAAAGGAGTGTTGCAAAGTATTTAAAATGTACCTCCTGCAGAGGATACAAACAGCATTTGTATCAGGGATTAAGTTAATTAAAACTCTTATCTGTCTTTTGTCTATTTTTTTTAAATAAAACAAATTGTCATATAGCTTGCCTTGTGTTTCCCAAAATAAGAAGAATTATGTAACTTAACAAATTACAATTACTACATAACTGTTATGTTTTTTCATGAGTTGTTTACTTTGAAAACATGATGATGAAAACAATGTCACTAAGCATTTCAAGTGATGCGAAAAATAGTTTTTATTGTAAATACTCAATTATATTACAGTTTACTCCAGAAATAAAGATAAGCCTACATCTAGGTATGGAATGGAGGACTCTGACAAAGCCACCTATACACTTGGTGTTATGTTATGGTATTCTCAGAATAGTTCTAGCAACACTAACAAAACATTTCCCTGATATCTAAATATAACTTGCAGGTGATGATGATGAGATTTCCACATCATTATTGTCCCCATTGAGACACATTAGACAGAAATCCGGGAAAATCAGGTAAACCATGGATTTATATATTGTATATGATAAATATTCCAGGAATGTGTTTGTGACAACAAATGAGCCGTACCACGAGGAAACCAGCAGTTTGGTATCTGCGTAAAGTATCGACCCGGATCAGCCTAATCATGCGGCGCGGGCTAACCCGGACAGACACTTTTCAACTCCTGTGGATTTTCTGTTTCAGGATTCATTAGTCTATACCTCTATCTCCCTGAGATGTGTGAGCCCGGATTAGCCTATGCAGACTGATCTAGGTCAATACATTACGCAGAATCCATACTCTTGGTTTTCAGGAACTATAATTATTGTGCACTATACATCTGCAGATCACAAGCTATCTACATACCATGATTTGAGTTGATGCAGTGGAAATTAAGTGAGAAAATGAATGAAGAAGAAACATTGAAAAGGGGAGACAATCCCAAAACGGTATGCTATAGCAAGTTTGAAGTCAATCCAACCATCAGAAAGAAAGTTATGGCCAATTTATGCAAAGCAGAGAGGCAAAAATGAATCGTCACACAACAGAAAAGTGGTTACAATGCCATGATTGAACTATTTGTGAAGTTACGAAGTTCATTTTGGAATTAGTATCAAATGCTTATGAATGATTATTCGTTGCCAACAACATTCTCACATGAGGTGGTATGTTCGGGGAATACCCCATAAAAAATAAATTCATTATTCAACGTTCAAGCATTAGTGTAACTAACTATATACATGTTTCCCTGTATTGTTATTTCATCTAAATATCACACAATTTTGTCAAGAAATAAATCAGCATGAGAAAGGTCTAGTTCCTAGTAATGAATTATACCAGGTGTCCATATTATATGAAATAGTGTAACCCTTTCCCACATACAACACACCTGCAGCCGACGACTATTAAAGTGTCTGGACAAAAGTATGTAAAATCTCTAGAAATAAATGTATAACTATGGAATAGAGTTGAAAACATTGTGGCAAAAGGAGAAATTGCTCATGAGCAATTTCTTCTTTTGCCACACTATTTTCAAAATTCGTCTGCTTCAGAAGCATCAGAAAGCGTCTGTATGTGGTAAAGGCTTTATAATATTATGCACCATGAAATTTATATAAACATGATATGAATTTTCATTATCAGGCTTTTTTGTAATGTATGAAGTATTTGCCATTGGATGAAAGCAGGTGGCCAAATGATACAAACTGACTTTAGCCTTTCCCACATTAAAAAAAATATGAACATGGTAACATGTTGCAAAAATAGGGAAAATCTATATAATCTAAAGTATAATGATTAAATAGAGCAATTGCTCCTTTTGCCACAATGTACTCAAGAATCATCTGTTATAGAGAATTCAGAAAGCCTCTGTAAGTGTAAAAGTGCTAAACAAAATCACCATAGGGTAAACAATATTGGTACACCGGAACTCTTTTTGATAAATGTTATGTTGGATATGTTTCAAAGACTGCTAATTAGTTCCTTGTAGACACAAATCATTCAGTATCAGGATGTGAGTGATGTGAGATCCAGATATTCCCTATAACCCTTTCCCACATGATGCATCAGCAGCAGACGACTTCCTAAAACATTCTGGCAAAAGCAGAAATTGCTCATATTGAGCAATTCTGCTTTTGCCACACAATTTTCAACTCAAGACTATAATTATACTAACACAGAGGTCCCGATAAGGAGGGGTACACAGCTCTTTTCCCCACAATATCTTTCTTATTATCCAATCAAACCCTATGTTGTTGGTACTCAAAAGAATTGTCTCATTGAGACAATTATTTTGAGTACCCACAATATAGGGTTATAGGGTCAAATAATGATTTTATAACATGCAAAACGCAAAATCTAGAGGGATGCTAACATTTATAGAGGTTTTCCATATTATAATAAATATGTTTCCAAAGTGACCTGCTGCAAAAAAAATTGGTGCATGGGAAAGGGATAAATAACTCATTCAAGCTCCATTTTCTGACGATGCCTCATAAGACATTTCAAATAGGTGAAGGAGTTTACGTTCTAACATATTTTTAAGGGCAAATTCTCCCTTATCCACAATAATTTCAAAAGTCGTCTGCTGCAGGTGTCAGCACTCTTCTGTATCAGGTGAAGGGTAAAAGTACATATTTTGCCAAGACAGAACTCTTTATCAGACTGTCATGCAATATGCTGTGTCTGGGAATTTCCCGTTAATAACTCATTTATTATCTAGCTATCAAACTATTCCACGAAAGAGGTATATTATGCTGTTGTCATATAACAACATTTGCATAGGATTCATTTTATATTGTTATGTTTCTTTATTTTGCTTTGTCATTGAACTTAACCTGACACATGTAGGATGTCTGAATGTGGTCTGCTTTAAAAATATTCAAGGCCGAAAATAAATCAAATCTGCAAAATTGCAAATAAACAATTTTGATACAGAATTGAAAACATTTTGGGGGAATTTAGAAACTACACCTATTGAGAATTTCTTCCTTTCCCACTATATTTAAAAAAAGTTCTGCTGCAAAAGGAGCCACACAAATATCTGTATCATGAACAGATTTAAAGTGCATCTGTATTAGGAAAAGGTCATCAGAAGATACCATCATAACTATTATGCATGACATACATGATTCTAGACAACAAATTCTTAAATCCTTGTAATTATTAAAGAAGCCATCTTGCGATTTTGAGTCTTGTGGTTTCTCCGGCTAGGCATAATTTAATGCAATATTGAGACCGCCTCAGAGAGGTGGTGGTAAAGCGTCCACTGAGGGTACGCGATGTTGGGGTTTAATCCCCAACCAAGTCATACCAAAGGCTTTAAAAATGGTTTTCTTTCCTTTGCACTCAGGGTTGTGGGGTAAGCCATGTGACTGACTGGCTGGTGTCTTGATAAATGGACCAGTAGTACTAGTATTTTGCCCATTAAACGCAGTGATAAAGCAGACAAAATTGTTGAAAGTGTCATAAAATGCCATACAAACAAACAAACGTAAAATTGAAGTATAACTAGTGAGGCTACACTTCTAGTTGTTTTTGTCAAAAGTTTTATTTAGGGCAATATTATACATGTACAGATTGTGAAGGCTCTGGTGAAACTGTGTGGATGCATGGGCTCGCAAGAGTTTTCACTGTTTGCGCAGGCAACAAGACCCTTAATTGATTGACGTAGCTCAAATTTATTCCATTGCCTACACAGATTCTGTAATCAGATTGTCATGTGAGAGGGAGCGTCTGTCTGCCAGTTATGAAGAGATAATTATTTGTTTTCAAATTCAGAAATTTTCCTATGATAATGCATGTATGATATATATAGGATCTGACATGAGTTGTCATTTCATATAAAGTTTTATTAAACGAGTTCAAGATTTTTTGTTATTAAGCGAGCCTGTGGCGAGCTTAATAACAAATATCTTGGACGAGTTTAATAAATACGGAATATTACGTTGCGGGAGCGATAAAAGGGTTTGTATTGCACGACAAGTACCGTGGAAAAATCGATATCTTACGAGACCGAAGGTCGAGTAAGATATGGATTTTCCCACGCTACGAGTCGTGCAATACGTACCCATTTATCGCTCCCGCAACGTAATATTCCTTTTATTATATACCTACGATCTATGAAGAGCGAAAAAACTATTAAATATACAGATTCAATACATTGTTTATTGGGGATACCTCGCTGAAAGTATTCCGCGCACTGTCTGACGTCACAATCTTGTATTTACACCGCATGTAGATACGGAATTTTAATCTGTCGTGGTGTATTTGCGCATGTCAATCTGCATGTATTTCCACCGGAAAATGTACAGGCATATAATAAAACTGTTTATGAAATGACAACGAATGTCAGATTCTTTTTATCACATGACGAAACACACAAAGAAAATCGGGTTTTCAAAAGCTATTTTAATTTCGTCTGTAATCCGTATAACAATGCCACAAATAATTATTCCGAGGTCATATTCAGCTTAGTTTATTAAAAGTGATAATAAATAACACTCATGAGATATTATATCTATCACAAAAAGTAACTTATTAGGCGTATTTCGATAAAAATGTACTTAACGTTTACAATATTTCTAGATGAAATTTACATGTTTTGGCGCCAAAGTGACTAACGTATGACGTCAAAACGATGACGTGACGTCATTTTTTCCTAGTATTAGGTCATGTTATATTACACATGTTGTATATAAAGAAATACGTAATGGGTATATTACATGGGATACAAGCATTGTCATGTAATAAAAGAACTTCTTTCAAACAGTCCTAAAACAAATGTATTTTGATGCCTTTGTAGCATGCAATAACTTGGAAACAATGTTTGTAAAAAAAGTAGAAAATTGCAAAGCTTATGATATCATCACAGCTGAAAAAAGGCTGAAAACTTAGCTTAAGATACTTTAAGAGGAAGGGAGGGAATAACCTCCTCATAGTTATTCTAAGACAAAATGTAGGGTGGTATAGATTGTCTCCCTTTGTTATATTTTAAAAAATTGCATGTGTCGGTGGGAAAATGAACAAGTTGGTGTTTCTCAACAGCATAGGCTTAACCCTTTCCCTCATATAACAATTCTGCAGCAGACGACTTTGAACATATTTTGTCAAAAAGTAGAAAATCTCTATAATTGAATGGATAACCCATGACTAAAAGTGGAAAACATTGTGGCAAAAGAAGAAATTGCACGTTCTGTGCAAATTCTTCTTTTGTCACTATGTTTTCAAATAGCCGTCTGCTACAGAGGCGTCAGAAAGCGTCTATATGTGGGAAAGGCTTAAATCGGCCTTTACATCTGCTCCATCTTATACAAATCCACAAAAGCACACAAGTTAACCCTTTCTGACATACAATAAATCTGCAGCAGACGACTTCGAAAAGATATGTTGACAAAAACATGAAAAATCTTCATAAATAAGGATTTTATTATTAAAAACAGTTGAAAACATTGTGGCTAATAGAGAAATTGCTGGTTTTAATTAACCCTTTCCAACATACAACAAATCTGCAGCAGACGACTTTGAACACATCTCTTCATAAACTTGAAAAATCTCTAGATTTGAAGGTTTACTTACTTACAAAAGTTGAAAACATTGTGGCAAAAGGAGAAATTGCTCATCATGAGCAATTTCACCTTTGGCCAAAATAAGTTCAAAAGTCGTCTGCTGCTTTCGTTCAAAATGTTAATTAACCCTCTCCATCATGCAGACGCTTGCTGACCACAGACGACTGTTGAAAACATTGAAGCAAAAGGAGAAAAAGCTCATAATTAGATGTCTCCAGAGTTGTGTGCTGCTGCATCTTTGTATGTGGTTAAATGTTGATTATAAATAGGTTTTTCTCGATATTTTATGAAATATTTTACCAAATAAAACAAGATGTGTGTATTTTTTTCAATTTGCTGATGCTGTTGTGTTTTTACAGTGGGTGAAATAATGTCTTCAAACAAGTAAGTTCTACAATTATCATTCAGACCAACAACTCTAGGGAATTAAGTTCAATAACTGTTTCCAGAATCAGAATATCTTTTAATCCTTTTATACCAACAGACAATTTCTGACGCCTCTTCAGCAGATGACTTTTGAAACAATATGGCAAAAGGTGAAAGAACTCAACTTTATTCATTAACTGTTTTATCATTTATAGAGAGCTTACAGATTTTTGTTACAACAATTCACTTGAGGTTTCAGGGATGTATGACAGCTACATGGCAAACAGGGAAGATCCTGATCTGACAACAGTGTGGAGGCGTAGGCTAATCGGGATCATAAAAATCAAATCACAGCCTTGTATAATCTGTTTTCAGTTTTGGTATCACTAGAGGCTGAACAGGGATGATCCTTTTCAGAAAACATGGAGGTGCATGCTCATTTGGAAGATTTCTGGACGCAAAATCTCAAAAGACTGTTTTCATGTGATGTGGTCCTCACGATATTATTTAAAAGCCTTTTGAAAAATTCTGAGGAAAAAATCCTTTTTTCTGTTAAATTGGAAAGAACAAGGCTGAAAAGGAGTTGATAACTTTGCAGGAACAAACAAGAAATCGGTTGTTTTGAGCTGCTGCAAGGGTATACAAAAAGGTCTGCATGATATAAACAACATTGGTGATAATTGTGTTCACAAACGAACACACAGATAGAGGTATATCTTATAATTCTTGCCTTTAAAATATCCATTTACAACACTAAGTCATATTTGTGATATCATCTATTTGTTTTTTATATCTCCCACTTCAAATTTGTAAATCATACTTTTGATTTATCTCATAAATAAGAAGTTTCTTCGACTTTCATGTTTCCTATCATAAAGTGAATCTCTCTTTCAAAATGACCAAAGATTCACTTAACAACGCATTTGAAATCATCATATCTGAATATAAGATCATTGCCTTGGTAAAAGATTTACCTCTATGTAGAGAATGTAAGAGTGACCTACCTTTCTTGAAGCACTGGTGGACGGTGAAGGCCGATGTCCCGCACTGGTGGGGAATGAGCGGATGCCAAAATTTGATGTAAAATTCCAATATCTGTAACATAGGAATATGTAATCTGTCAAAAATATATTTGTTTAACTCAAGTGACATACAACAAATTTGCTGGAGACAACTTTGAATACATTTCGGCAAAAAATATGGAAAATGTCAAGGTATGAAAGTTTAATTATTGAAAAGAGTTGAAACCATTCTGGCAATTTGAGAAATAAACCATTCTGACAATTGGAGAAATAAACCATTCTGGCAATTGGAGAAACTAGAACTATCACTGAAGATGATAAATACCCCCAAAACAGCACCTTGACTCAAAATATGGCTTCCGACCGACCAACAAAATACACCGCACTTCCTCTCAATGTGTTGTATCATCCTATGAAGTTTTATTAAATTCCAACAATTTGTTTTAAAGTTATGCTCTGGACAAGACTCTACGAATAAGAAAAAGTAACAAAGGGCAATAACTCTGTAATTATGTAAATTAGAGTTATGGTTCTTGTACACTGCACTTCCTCTGATTATGCTCTACCATTGTATGCAGTTTTATTAGATTCCATCTGTTAGTTATTAAGTAATTCTCCGGACAAGAAAAAGTAACAAAGGGCAATAACTCTGTATTTAGATTAAATAGAGTTATGGTTCCTGTACACCGCACTTCCTCTCAATGTGTTGTATCATCCTATGAAGTTTTATTAAATTCCAACAATTTGTTTCAAAGTTATGCTCTGGACAAGACTCTACGAATAAGAAAAAGTAACAAAGGGCAATAACTCTGTAATTATGTAAATTAGAGTTATGGTTCTTGTACACTGCACTTCCTCTGATTATGCTCTACCATTGTATGCAGTTTTATTAGATTCCATCTGTTAGTTATTAAGTAATTCTCCGGACAAGAAAAAGTAACAAAGGGCAATAACTCTGTATTTAGATTAAATAGAGTTATGGTTCCTGTACACCGCACTTCCTCTCAATGTGTTGTATCATCCTATGAAGTTTTATTAAATTCCAACAATTTGTTTTAAAGTTATGCTCTGGACAAGACTCTACAAATAAGAAAAAGTAACAAAGGGCAATAACTCTGTAATTATGTAAATTAGAGTTATGGTTCTTGTACACTGCACTTCCTCTCATTATGCTCTACCATTGTATGCAGTCTTATTAGATTCCATCTGTTAGTTATTAAGTTATTCTCCGGACAAGAAAAAGTAACAAAGGGCAATAACTCTGTATTTAGATTAAATAGAGTTATGGTTCCTGTACACTGCACTTTCTCTCAATGTGTTGTATCATCCTATGAAGTTTTATTAAATTCCAACAATTTGTTTTAAAGTTATGCTCCGGACAAGACTCTACGAATAAGAAAAAGTAACAAAGGGCAATAACTCTGTAATTATGTAAATTAGAGTTATGGTTCTTGGACACTGCACTTCCTCTGATTATGCTCTACCATTGTATGCAGTTTTATTAGATTCCATCTGTTAGTTATTAAGTAATTCTCCGGACAAGAAAAAGTAACAAAGGGCAATAACACTGTATTTAGATAAAATAGAGTTATGGTTCCTGTACACCGCACTTCCTCTCAATGTGTTGTATCATCCTATGAAGTTTCGTTCAAATCCTATGTTGCATTGTTAAGATATGGTCCGGACAAAATATGGCTTCCGACCGACCGACCGACCGACCGACCGACCGACCGACCGACCGACCGACACAGTGACTCCTATATACCCCCCCAAAACTTTGTTTTTTGGGGGTATAATAAACCATTCTGGCAATTGGAGAAATTAACCATTTTGGTAATTGGAGAAATTGCCCATTTTGAGCAATTTCTTCTTTTGCCACAATGTTTTCAAAATATATCAGCTGCAGATGTGTCAAATAGCGAAAATGCTTTTGAAGCAGATGATCTTCGAAAACACAATGTAAATATAATAGGTGAAAATGTTAGTTTCAGAAACATTTGACCAGGGGTTGCTGAGTAATAGAGGATTCAAAAAGTGGCCGCTGCCTTCGCGTTTGCCGGAAAAGTGACTGCTATGTCTTACTCCACATTCGAGGGTGTGTATAGTTCATATTATTAAGGTATAATATTTTTTGTGAAATGTTTCAAAAGCAGAAGACACTTAACCCTTTCCCACTTGTAAACGCATTTTGGCACAATAGCAGCAGACGACTTTTGAAAACATTGTGGCCAAAGGTGAAATTGCTCATGATGAGCAATTTATCCTTTGGCCACAATGTTTTCAACTTTATTTAACAATTAAGCTATCTTTTATGGAGATTTTTCAGGTTTTTGTCACAATGTTTTCAAAGTCGTCTGCTGCAGATTTATTGTATATGGTAAATTTATTGTATATGTTAAAGTATCAAATCAAGTACAAGGATAAGAAACTATATCACAAGTTCTAATTCATAGCTATTGCACAATAACTATACTGTTACCTTGATTTTCTTTAAATGGTGACTTGGACCTGGGTCTGGACTTTATTTTTGTTGATTTGCCCTTGGGAGAACGACCTTTAGGTGACAGAGCCCTTGACCTGTAGTCAATGTCAGACGTGTCATACAAGGTAGGTTTTGGTGCCCTTGATCTTGGTGCTGGTGTATGAAGCGGAGACATACTCTCATCCTGGTCCATGGAAGAATATTTCTGAATTCTGTCAGAGTAGTCCGTCTTGGGTGCTTGTCTGTGAACAGTTGTTTTAGAAAATGCTTTGTTCTGTGTGGCAGTTGGTTTCTGGTTATCACTGTGAATATAGATATGAGACTCTGGACTGGTCGGAGCTTGTCTGCCAACTTGTGACCTTGAATTTGCATCTCTTGTCAAGGAAATAAGCTTCGCCTGAAATAACATTTGATTGGTTAACAAACAAAAGCAATCTATTGACAAAGAAAAAACAAACAATGATGAAACACATTCTTCAAAGCCAAAATATGTTCAAAGAAATACGGAAATCATATCAGAAACAGGTCCTGTCAAGACAAAGCATATAACCCTTTCCCACATAATGCTTTCTGTTGCCTCTGTTGTAGCAAACAACATTTGAAAGCATTGTGGCAGATTGAAAATTGCTCATTATGAGCAATTTCTCTTTTTGCCACACTGTTTTCAATCTTTTAATAATTATACTTTCAGTTATGGATGTTTTTCATTTTTTTCCCCTAGACATTTTCAAAGTGTTTGCTGCAGATGTGTTGTATGTGGGAAAGGGTTAAAGGATATTTGTTTGTTTTGTCAAATGATCTTCAAAATCAATATGTGCATCAAGTGGCAAAGCTTCACGTCAAAATACAGAAACTTAAGCTCACAAGATGAAATAAACTTTCATCATTCATAGAAACAATTAAATTTTCTGTTTATTTCTTTCATTTGTTGTGTTTAACCCTTTCCCTCATATAGACACTTTCTGACGCCTCTGCAGCAGACGGCTTTTTGAAAACATAGTGACAAAAGAAGAAATTGCACGTTTTTTCTCCTTTTGATACAATGTTTTTTCCACTTTTAGTCATAGGTTATCCATTAAATTATAGAGATTTTCCATGTTTTGACAAAATACGTTCAAAGTCGTCTGCTGCAGAATTGTCGTATGAGGGAAAGGGTTAATGAAATTGGAAAGTTTCATAACATGTGGCGAACTCCACTAACCCTTTTCAGTCATAGGGGCCTGGCACGCTATCTAAAAAAATAAATATGTATACATGTACTCTATTATATATAGACAAGGGATGTAACTTCTTCATCAGCCAGATTTGAACTATGTTGGTATTTTGGTCTGATACAAAATAAAAATACAACGATTGAATAAAGCTCTATGTTTCAGCATGAAGCTAAATGGTAACCCTAAACATTGGTCAAAAGAATTTCATACGCAAACAATCAGTTAACGAACACAAGACTTAAAATCACAAGAAAATATGAAAGGTGGGACACAGTTATCAAGTGTGATTAATATAAGCTGAAAGCTTGTTTTGCAAACTATGTAATATAAATAACTTTAAACTAAACCACAGACCTGCATCTCCATCTGTTGATCCTGCAGTTTTTCCATGTACTCTATTCTCCTCTCAGTCACATCAGTTAACTGTCTCTCCAACTGAGTGACCCGATCTTCCTTCACTGTAGATGTGACCTTGACCCCACCTCCCTTTTGTAGCTCATTTATCTTCGTGACTAACTCGGCCATTCTAGCCTCCATCTCATACTGGGCCTACGAATAGTAAAATAAACAATAATTTTACAATACCAATGGTTTCTTTCATGTTTGTTACCTTTAATTTGTTAAACCCATTCCCACCTGTAGATACATTTTGATGCATCTGCAGCATAAATGTTTGAAAAACATTGTGACAATAGAAGAAATTGCTCAAAATTAGCAATTTCCCCCTTTTGCCAAAATGTTTTCAACATCATTTTAGTATAACACTTTCATTTACACAAATTTTCCATACTTTTGCCAAGGTGCTTTCAAAGTCATCTGCAGCAGATCTGTTGTATGTGGGAAAGGGTTAACCCTTTCTTTGATACAGAACACAGTGATCTTGTTTGCAGACAAGATCATTTTTTCCTTTTTCCGTCAATGATTTCAATTCTTTATCAAAATTTACCAGATAGGGAGGATTAAGCATATCTTTGTTGAAATATCTCTGTTAATGTAGCTCGACAAAACAATTGCTGTGGGTACCCAAAATAATTGTCTCACTAAGCTGATGCTTTTGAGTTACACATGGTTAGTGTGTGGGATTTGAACCTGGCATCTAAATAAAACAAGAGGCCCATGAGGGCCTATGCTCTACTGGCATTGATCTGGCTTGTTTCAAAAGGAACCAATATGTCATCAATATTCAAATACCATCTAAGTTTGGTGAAGATCAGATAGTAAATGGAAGCTCTATTGTGTTCACAAGCTGTATTATAGCAATTTTGACAATTTCAAGGGCCATAATCCAGCCATGCATGGGTAGATCTGGCCGTTTTTTAGAAATGAACCAAACTCTCATGGATATCTAACTACTGTATAAGTTTGATTGAGATACAATCAAAAATAAGGACTGTATCATGTTAACAAGCCCTATTATAGCAATTTTGACAATTTCAAGGGCCATAATTCAGTCATGCATGGGGCGGATCTGGCGGATTGTTTTCGAAAGGAATCAAGCTCTTATGGATATCTAACTACTGTATAAGTTTGGTTGAGATACAATAAAAAATAAAGACTGTATCGTGTTAACAAGCTCTATTATAGCAATTTTGACCATTTCAAGGGCCATAATCCAGTCATGCATGTGCGGATTTGGCTGGTTTTCGAAAGGCAACGAGCTCTCATGGATATCTAACTACTGTATAAGTTTGGTTGAGATACAATCAAAAGACTGTATCGTGTTAACAAGAAAGAAATTGTTTACGGACGGACGGACGGACGCATGCACGCACGCACAACAGACGAATCGCCACGACATAACCCCTTCTGGCCTTTGGCCAGTAGAGCTAAAAATTAATAGTGTGAATGTGCAATATATGTTTAAAGGTCAAATTATGATGTAAGAACAATAAATCTACTCTTTTTCAAAAGCCCTAGATCCATATTCACCAACTATTCTTAATTCAAAGAATATCAATTTCAAAATAAACCAGAAATTATGTTACTTTGTGATAATTTGAAATAATTTGAATGGTTCAAAGCTTGATTATTAAATACAGGTCCAGGTAATAAGAATTACTAGTTAACTGTCTTACCTTCAAAAAGGGTTGTGTTGCTGCCACTGCTGCGCTGGCTGCTGCAGCAGCTGTGAGGACCTGATCATTTGATTGGCCAAGCTGTTGGTGGGTTTTCAGCTCTCCTACACTGGAGGTAGAACTAGCCTTACTGTCATGGCCAACAAGACGTGGCTGAACTATCCTTCTGATTGGTCCACCTTGTCTGATTAATTGAAAACAATGTTGGATTATTATTCAGACGTTCATGTCTTCATGTTTTAATTTGTTTGTTTGTTTGTTTGGAGTTTAACGCCGCTTTCAACAGCTTTGGTCTTATCACGGCAGTCAGTGCACCTACCCATGTTTTCCTGGCTGTCCCACACCAGTACTTACACAACATTCTTTCGAAGCCACTGACTGCTTTCTCACATAGATCAGAGGTGAGAGGCAATGGAAAACATCGCCCGAAAGAATGTCGCCGCAACCGGGTATCGAACCCGTGACCTCCAGATCATGAGTCAGATACGCTACTAATTGAGCTACCCGGCCGGGTCCTTCATGTTTTAATCTAAAACAAATCATTAACAAAATTAGGTATACACTTTGGGGTTAGGAGAGTATTAGGGTGCAAGCCACATGCATCAAATTCATTTGTTTTCATTGGTTGATAAGATTATTTTCTGAAGCAGTCTGTCTGGCTTTGTTTGTAACGTGGGTATGATTTCAAACACTATTTTCTCAAAAGTTTGAAAGAGAACTAACAATAGTTAACTGGTCATATAAATGCATTTCCATAATTTGCTTTGGAAAAATATACGCAACGTCCGTAAGACATGAATGTCCCAACCACCCCAAAACGTTATGGAATAGGCTTTTTACATAGTAGGATTTTATAGTAATTGTGACCTTGACCTTTGACCCAGTCAGTGTAACCCCTTAAAGGACCATTGACACCAAACCTCTGTGCTTAATATAAAGAAAATCTACATAAAAAGTGCTAGAGTGATGAAGCCTTTAGAAGGTTTTGACCCTGACATTTGACCTAGGTTGGTATAACACAAACTGGTCCAAGCTCCTTTAATACTGAATCTGTGTCTTAAGTATGGAGGAATTACACTTACAACAGATAGTGCTAGTGATGACATCATTTCGTACAAAAGTATTATAACAATGAGACCTTGACCTTGGACATAAATGTGTGAAAAATAAACTAAGCTCCCTTGACACTAAACCTTTGCATGAAGTATGAAGGAATTCAATCATCTATGAAGATGTTTTGTATAGACCTAGAATAGCCACTTGACCTTTGACCTATGTTGTTTAAATGTTATATTGTCTAATAGGTTCTCTTGACACTGAACCTTTGAATGAAATATAAAGTAATTCCATTCTCAAAAGAAAGTGCAGGAGCAATGATGTCTTTTCTAACAGACAAAGGTTTATGTATGCACATTTCATAGGATTGATTGATTGATTGATTGATTGGGGTTTAACGCCGTTTTTAACAATTTCTCAGTTATATCACGGCGGCCAGTTCACCTACTCATGCATTTCCTGGTTTTCTCACACCAGTACTCCACACAACAATCTTCCCAAGCAACTGGCTGCTTTTCCACATAGACTTAGCCCATTGGTGGAAGACGAATGACGCATGTCGCATTGACTTTTGTCAATCCTCGGAAAGAAAGTTGGCCGAGCCGGGATTCGAACTCACAACCCCCGGATTGACAGCCCGCGTCGCTACCGACTGAGCTACCGGGGCTCGGCTATATTTCATAGGAGGAAAGTGTAGGAGGGTCAAGGATAACCATATATGCCCCCATCAGTTGCAAAGATGTTTAAAGTCATCTGTATCATGGTATGGCTAAATTATTTTACCAATTTATTTACATGTATTTTTTGAAAAAAAAGTCTTGATTAATATCTAATAATAATTACTGTTGTGGTCAAACAAAATTCATAATGCCACATTAGGCAAGCATAAACCAAGACTAAAACAAGAGGGCCATGATGGCCCTGGATCTCTCACCTTTTTCTTCCCTAAAAGCCCCGCCCCCTTGCAACCATTTTTTTTTTACCAATCAACATGGCTTTAAGGAATCTGATAGAGGGTCACCCTAGGAACATTTCTACAAAATTATTTGAAAATTGGCCTGACAAATTTGGAGAAGATTTTTGTTTTCACTATAGCCATATAAGGCTAAATAGCTGGTGGCCATATTTTTTGACCAATCAACATGGCTTAAAGGAATCTGAATGTGGGTCACTTAAGGAACATTTCTATAAAGTTATTTGAAAATCGGCTCTAACTTTCGGAGAAGATTTTTTAAGTTTTCACTATAACCATATAAGGCAAAATATCCCCGCCCCCTGGCAGTCATGTTTTTTGACCATTCAATATGGCTTGAAGTTATCTGATAGAGGGTCATCTAAGGAACATTTCTACAAAATTATTTGAAAAATCTACAAACCAGTTTGGGAGAAGAAGAATTTTAAAGTTTTTTTCGTTTCGTTGCCATGGAAACCAGAATGCTGCATGGATCCCAAAAAATTTAAGGAAATCTGGTGAGGTCATTGAGAGGATGCTTTCTGTAAAGTTTCATCCAAATTGACAAACTGGTTACTGAGAAGAAGATGTAAACAAACAACGGACGATGCACGCTGGACAAAAGGCGATCACAATAACTCATCTTGAGCACGAAAAGGTGAGCTAAAAACACTTTAAAGAAACAAAATTTAGATATACAATTTTAAGCATAGGTGCTTCAAATTAGTTCTCAATCTTAACTCAGTGGATTACAAAAGAAATTTTGTTTGAAATGTAATAATGGCAGTGAAGCTTTTAGATTTGTACATAAGCCTCTGAAATAAAATATACAATATAACATTTCTGTAACACAACTACAGAAGTTGAAGATACCATGATTATCTCTTTCCCAAATACAGACACTTTTTGGGATCTGCAGCAGAAATCTTTTAAAAATGTTTTAAACTCTATATTATAATTAAACTCTAATATATGGAGATTTTTCACATTTCTGCCAAGATATTTTCAAAGTTGCCTGCTACAGATTTGTTGTATGGGGGTAAGAGTTAGGAATCTATAGAATACTTGGTATATTACTGTACGAGCCACATCACACAGAAACTGACCTGCAGAGGTTTAGCAATAAATATTGCAAATTATGATCAATTAACTATTTTCTGGTGATGCCTGTTGGCTCTTCACCTTGTAATTCACTATCACAATTTTGGAGACCGTGGCTTCATTTTTTACCTCCCCAATTATTTAATAAAGTTAACAACAGTATGGCAATAGGAGAAATTGTAATTTCTCCTTTTTACATAATGTTTTCAACAGACATCTGCAGCAGACGACTGTTGAAAACATTATGTAAAAAGGAGAAATTACAATTTCTCCTATTGCCATACTGTTGTTAACTTTATTAAATAATAATGCTTTTATTACTTGTACCACTAAATAGATTGCAAACAAGGTAAATTATTATAAAACTAGCTGAACAAAAGGCCAATCTGGAACATTGTGAGTCGCACAGTTTCCAATGACTATTATCTTGTGATGTGGCCCAAATAGAACATTAGGACTAATAATGCTAGTACAGTACATAATTATCAGTTATCACAGTTATAATTTTTCCTCTTGGTAAATATGGGTATATTTGGGGGCAAGGTGAATATATAGAGACAGAAAGAGCACTTAACCCTTTCCCTCATATAAACGCTTTCTGATGCCTCTGCAGCAGACAGCATTTTGAAACATAGTGACAAAAGAAGAAATTGCACAAAACGTGCAATTTCTCCTTTTGCCACAATGTTTTCCACTTTTTGTCATAGGTTATCCATTCAATTATAGAGATTTTCTATTTTTTGACAAAATATGTTCAAAGTCGTCTGCTGCAGAATTGTCGTATGAGGGAAAGGGTTATATCATAAGAATTCAAGCAAAATTAATGTGACTACATCTTGTTTCAACATGGAGTGTTCAACTTATTGGATTATGCCATTGGTAAAGAAAATATCAATTTAATCCTGTTTTGAATTTTGCTGTTTTATAAACATGTATTTAGCACATTCCAAATAGAATATACTGAACTCATCCAAACTGGAGATCGTTTTCCACATTCTAATGAATCTGCGGCAGATAACGTTTAACCCTTTCCCACATACAACAATTCTGCAGCAGACAACTTTGAAAACATCTAGAAATAAATATGGAAAATCTCTGAAAATAAAATACAATAATTGAAGTGTTGAAAACATGGGTGACAATAGGAGAAATTGCTCGTTTTGAGCAATTTCTTATTTTGTCGCCATGTTTTTAAAAAGTCAGAAAGTGTCTATATTAGGGAAAGGGGACCAGGGAGAATATGAGAAAAATCTCCATTGATGAAAGTACAATTTTAAAACAGAGCAGAAAAAGGCAAAATTGCTCGCCACAGCACAATGTTTTCATTTAGTGTCATATGCAGCAGATTTGTCAAATTGAATCTGCATAAGGAAAACAGTTCATGAAATTACCAACAATTATTGAGACCAGGAAGAGCATATTTAACCCTTTCCCACTTACGACAATTCTGCAACAGACGACTTAGAACATATTTTTGTCAAAAAATAGGAAATCTCTTTAATTGAATGGATAACCTATTACTAAAAGAGGAAAACATTGTGGCAAAAGGAGAAATTTCTTGTTTTGAGCAAGTTCTTGTTTTGTCACTATGTTTTCAAAAAGCCATCTGCTGCAGAGGCGTTAGAAAGTGTCTATATTAGGGAAAGGGTTAACCCTCTCCCAGATGAACTTTATGGTAACAGGCAACTTTTGAAAACACTTTTACACAAAGAAAGTTCAACTCTTTTCTGTAATTATGCCTTCGTTTATATAGATTTCCCATGTTTTTCTAGATATTTACAAAGTCGTCTGCTGCAGATTTATTCTTCTTGGAAAAGGGTAAGGGAAACATGACAGGTTTTACTCAAATTACTGTCACACAAGGTCTTCAACAGCAATCTGCTGCAGAGGCATCTAGTCTTCTTTTCAAAGAATTGGATCAATTTACTAATTCCAATGCAAACCAACGATAAACATTTGTATGAAAGCAATGATATTCTGACTAAAATTACTCCCATGTTTTGCTGTACAGATGGTTATATCAAAATACTATTACAGTAATTTTCGAGGATATACATTCCAATTCTAAATCTGTAAAGATTAAATAAGAGCCCAGCCACAAGAAAGCTGACTACTTTGTTTTGAAATTAACCCTTTACCGCACACAAGTCAGAAGTCATCTGCTGCAGATGCACCAAATGTCTTGTGCATGTGGTAAACTGTTAATTGTAGTTATGATTAGGTTGTATACATGTAAGTGTATACATGTAAGTGTATACATGCACTTTTTTTGTGATTATATCATTCTTCGGATACTGCTAGGATGCTTGTATGGAAAGAATGAGATGGCATATAGGGGATGCCTATCAAGCCTTTCCCAGATGCTCATACTGTACATATTGATGCATCTGCAATGACCCCATTTACTGAAACATTTTCAACTCTGTTCAGTAATTGCACTTTCTTTAAAGAGTTTAAGGAAAGGCTTAGCTATGCTGGTTTAAGCAGTCTTTTTTCTGTGGCATGGCTCACATGTTTAGTAAACAAGAGCTGGTTTAGAACCCCATAGCTCACCAATTTGGGGCAGCCTTCTAAATGCATATGAAAACTTTATCATTTTGCTAATGCTTTTGCCACAACCATCAAAGACGACAAAGTCAATGACGGGTTGGCAAAATGAGCTCTCCTGGGGATCAGTCCCAGTGAACTAAGATGTCAAATTTATATTCTTGAATGCCTTGTTCACTAATGAATTTACTATAAAATTATGTTCTGCGAATTTCATATTCAAGTTATATCTCTCTTTAAGGAACATGTACTAGTGGATGAATTTATTTTTCTTCTTCAAAAGGCATACATGCAATAGAGTTTTTACCAGTATTTGAGTGCAATGCTGATTGCAGAATTACTTATATCACTTTGTAAAATATATTCACTTACATGTTCATAAAATAAGCATATTTACGATTTCATCATGCAAACATTCATTGTAATAATTTAAAATCATCAAATTGTATACAAACACTTAAATATAAAACATAACAACATTTAGTGATTTTACGTTAAATTTCTGCACAAAGAAAATATACAAATAATTTTATATTTACTTGATAAATGTGCAATATATCAAACATATATGATAACTTAGCTAATCAAAATTCCATTCCTCACAGAATTGCATTGCCTAAATCTATGATAAACTTTCAATCACATATTATGGCTTTTGTTTTATATACAATATCCCACTTTGGGTGATTCTAGCACAGAAAATATTTGAAAACCTTGAATTAAACAATTTATCAATCTTCTTTCTTTGCAAATTCCTTCTCAGACTTTATTTATTTATCTTTTTATCCATATTATTCAATCATTTCACTGTCTCTCTATCAAGATCAGCTACTTTTATATGAGAAAATAGTTTTAACTATAAACATGTTAAATCCCGCAAGGATATTGCAAAACAAATCTTAAGTATTTCTATAATAATTATACAAAAGAACTGTTTTGCAAACTTAGAATCAATACATTTTCAGACATTCTTTTGATTTTTAACCTTTTCCAACATACATTGCATGTAACTGTCACCTATGGTCAGGGGCGTAGCTTTGCAATAATCAATGTGTAGGCCGTCTCGTGAGAAAGTCAACATTGTGGACTCTGCGTAAAGTATCGACCCGGATCAGCCTAAGCATGCCGCACAGGCCTACCCGGATGGACACGTTTCGCCTCCTGTGGATTTTCTGTTTCAGGAATCACTACTCTATACATCTATCACCCCTGGGACGGAATGTGTCGGCCGGATCAGTCTGCACGGACAGCGCAGGCTGATCTGGTCGATACATTACGCCGATGTGTAGGCACGTGCCTTCAGTGCCTAAAGGGAGCTACGCCCCTGATGGTTAATTATCAAAATTTCAATGGTAAATAGACAGTTTATATCTCAGTATATGTGCTAAATGACATCATCATTATAACATATAAGTAAATTGATAATTTTTTTGTTTTTTTTTGGTTTCCCATAATGTCATATTCCACATATTTTCACTCAAAACAAATTGTTCACTTTATAGGTTATGAATAAACTTAATATCCTATGGAAAATATGCAAAATATTCTCTGCACATTGTACATCTGAAAATGTATTACATTGACTTTATTATGTCCAGGAATAATTGTCCCATCTTTGATAAAATGTGATTCTAAATAATTTACTTTATAACTTTCTTTGCAGTCTCAAAAAATGTTTAAATTACAAAATGATATGTGTAAATTAGTTTAATTAATTTTCACATTTTCCCACCTATAGACGCATTATAAACATTATGGCAAATGGAGAAATAGATTGTTTTGAGCAATTTCTCCTTTTGCTAAAATGTTTTCAAGAGTCGTCTGCTGCAGATGCATCAAATTATGTATATAGGTGGGAAAGTAGTAGAGGTCCTATGATCTAGAACAATTATTTCCATCTATTTATAAATGTAATTGAAATTGATAAAAAGTAGTCAAGAATATTGACCATGCAGAGCATAAAATGAAACTGCAAAAAACTAAAATAATATGAGCAGTTCCACAAGAAACTCAACATTGTGGACTCTGCGTTAAGTATCGACCCATATCAGCCTAAGCATCCCGCGCAAGCTAACCTGGGCAGACACTTTTTGCCTCCTGTGGATTTTCTGTTTCAGTCCATAATGTTGGTTTTCTCATGGAACGGCTCATATTTAACCATCCATTTATAAGTCTTTGAATGTTATCTCTTTGACCTTTGCCCTTATAGTCTTGAATTGATTCAAGTTTCATACATGTAGGCAACAACCTTTGACTTAAGACAAATGTTTGTAGGTCCTTTAATTTTTTTAGGAAAAGAACGAATTGCTCATACCGAGCAATATGTTATTTTCTAGCCAAAGTTGTTCATACTTTCATTCATTATGATTTTCATTCTTTTTTCCCACTCCAAACCATTTCAATTTGAAAGATGCAAACATGCACAACAATATTGCATATTTGGACGCATATGCAGTATACAATATTTGAAAACAAGAGCAGTTTTCAACGCTATTAAATAATAACTTTTTCATTTATAAAGATTTTCCATATTTTTCCCAAGATGTTATCAAAGTCGTCTGCTGTAGAATTGTTGAATGAAGGAAAGGTCTACATGTTTGCAAAATATTTTTGTTGTAGAGAAGGATTTTTTAGAATAATTAAACAAAACCAATTCTAAGATGGAACATCAGTACTAAAAATATGATGGGGAAGTTAAAATGGACGGACAAAGGTAAAAGTCACATTCAAAGACACTACATGTATCTGATAAATATATTAATACTTGTTTTGATAATAAAGATATTTTTGGACTACTCTTTGTGTGTTAGTAGGTAATGTTTCACCTTATTGATTCTGGACCAAATGTTGGCATACTAAACAACAACATAAACATGTTAGCCATTCATCAAACAAACAAAGTGTTCTTTAATTCAGCATGCAATAAACAATAGGATTCAGATAGGTTAGACAAAAACCTGGTCTTGTTACTTCTGCAAACAGCAAGGAAACAAAAGAGCCTAAGCCAGGACCTACATTTTCTGCATATTATTTAACCCTTTCCCACATAAAGACTCATTTTAAAGCCTCAGTAACAGACAGCTTTTGAAAATAGTGCTCAGAGTCAGAATGTTTTTCAACTTCATTCAATTATCTGACATTCTTTTATAAATCTTTTCCATTCTTTTTTCTAGATGTTTTCAAAGTAGTCTGCTGCATATTTGTTGTAGTATGTGGGAAAGACTTATGAACATTTTTTTTTTTAAATAAAGCTACAACAGACAAATCGTTGAACATAAAACTGATTTAGCAATATTTCAGTTATATCATATAACCCTATCTCACATGTATACGCATCTGCAGCAGACTACTTTTGAAATCATTATGGCAAAAGGAGAAATTGCTCATGATGAGCAATTTCTCCATTTTCCACAATGTCTTCAACTCTCTTCAATCATAATACTTTCATTTGAAGAGTTGCAGTACTTTTGCATCTATGTTTTCTGAGCCGTCTGCTGCATTTGCTTTTGTTTACATGTGGGAAAGGGTTAGTCTTAGTTATTGAATTTTTTACATCAGTACATGTGTACTCCACAAATAATTCTTCTGAGGCAACTTGCTACCTTCCATTAGAGAATAAAATCATCAAGCCCATTGGTGGGAGACGAAAGACGTCAGGCAAAATTACTTTTCTTACCCATCATACAAATGAGAGGCCATTGTGGTTGAACATTTTGAACATAGAAAGGTTTAATGGCGACTTAATTTCAATCTTATAGCTCAAATTAAAATTTGTAAAATATTAATTTACATTGGTAATTTAATTTCTTCATATCCCTTAACCTCTTCCAACATACATTAAATCTGCAGCAGACGACCTTGAAAATATTAACACAGCACCATGAAAAGTCTCCTTTTTGTCACAATGTTTTCAGAAGTCGTCTGCTGCAGAGGCTATATGTTGGAAAGGGTTAATCAAACAACTGAAGCTTTTTGCATGATGGATAATTTTAAGAATCATTTGCTTTGAAATAACCTAAGGAACAACGTGCAAATTCATGTAAAATTATGATTATGAAACCGTGTTGAAAGCAGTGTAGGAAAACGAGAAATTGACAATTTTTTAGCAATTTCTCCCTTTTTCGCACTATTTTCAAAAATGCTCTGCTGTAAAGGAATTAGAGAATTTTTTTTTTATTTTGAACTTAACCCTTCCTTTTCCACATGCAGACATATTTTGATGCTGACAACTTTTGAGGGGTTTAACAAATGTTTTTTAAGAACTACTTCAATTCACCTCTAAAAAGCTAAGCGAGTTGACAAAAAAGAAGACAAAATCAACCACCAAAGCCATAAGAATTACGCAAACATAAAATAGACCAGGAAAAGTAAGCTCCTACCTCTTAGCAAAGCACTCTCTAGCCATTCTCTGTTTCTCTGTCAGTTTGAAGTGGGATATATGTACATCCTCATCGGTCTGTTTGTCAGGAGCATCATGTCCGTTAACTGGAGCACCTTGTAGCAGACCATGGCCAGTAGCTTGCTGTTATAAGATTAATATAAGAGACATGTCCATCATTAACCCTTTCCCATAAACAACATTTCTGAACAGGTGATTTTTAACACAGGAAATATGCAAATTCTCTGCATATGACAATGTACATTGTAATTATTAACTAGAATGGAGTGCTCTGCGGAGCACGGTGTGTCACCTGCACCTGCTCATTGAAAGTGTGACGGACAGACAGACGCCGGACAAAATCAAAAGTAATCCCTAAGTGTCTACCATCGTGCGCAGGGTGACACACTAAGGGTTGAAAACATTGTGGGAAATGGAGAAATTGCTCACCATGAGCAATTTCTCCATTTGCCAAAATGTTTACAAAAATGTTTACAAAATGTTTACAAAAGTTGTCTGCTGTGGTGGCATCCAATCGGAAGCATCTATAATTATGAAGTAAAGGGAGAACCAATTTAAAACTTTATTTTTTGTTTTTGTTACCAGGTATTGCAATTTTGGACTATTATGAAAACAGTTGTTGTCAGAAGGCAACAAGAAAGCCACGTGATTGAAAATTCAACACTTTATCTTTTCCAACATACAACAAATTTGCAGCAGATGAGTTAAAAATTTCTAGGAAATAAAATATAAAATCTCTAAAAATATAAGAATAATTATTGAATTGAGTTAAAAACATTTTGGCAAATAGTGAAATTTATCATTCTGAGCAATTCTCGTTTTTTATCTGTGTTTTAAAAAGTCGTCGGTATGTGAGAAAGGGTGTAATACAAAACCTTAACCCTTTCCCTCATATAGAGTAATTAGATGCTTTCTGACACCTCTGCAGCAGATGGCTTTTTAATCAAGAGGGCCAAGATGGCCCTAAATCGATCACCTAATTGATAGTAAATTAGTAGCAAATATTTAACTGCAAATATCTGGGAAAATTTGATCAAGGAGTGCAAATGAAACTGCAAGGAGTGGACACTTCTCAAGAAACAGCTTATCAGTAAAGGCCATTTATATCTTGAAATCTAACAAGAACTTTAATAAGAATGGAATTATAAAGTTTTTGTCATTTTGCACCTTTCTTGATGCCGCCTTGCTGCCCTGTTTTTCAACGAAATCAATATGGCTTCAACAGTTTATTTATAGTGTCACTTAAGGAACATTTCTACCAAATTATCTTGCAATCGCACAAGCAGATTATGGAGGAAAAGGATTTTAAAATTTTGGTATTTTTCTCACTTTCTGATGCCGCAGCAACCAAAGTTCTCAATGGAATTTAATTCTTTGAACAATTTTGAAAGAGGACCACCAAAGGAACATTCCTGTGATGTTTTGTGGAAATTGGTCTATTGGAATGGTAGGAGTTGGTTGTCAGTTGTAGCTAAAAGTTCAATTTACCCCTTTTGTGATGACGCCTGGTTGATATGATTGTGTAACCAATCAAAACGGCTTAAACAAATTAAATAGAGGATCATTACAGTAAGATTCGTATTATATTTTCTTAAAATCAGACAAACACTTTCATAAAAATGGAATTTTCAAATTTTGTCATTTTGCCTCTTTTCTGATGCCGCCTGACTGCCATGTTTTTCGACCAATCAGTATGGCTTGAACAATTTTTATAGAGGGTCACCCAAGGAACATTTCTACCAAATTATATTTAAATCTGACAGGCAGATTCGGAGGAGAAGATTTTTAAAGTTTGGACATTTTGTCCCCTTTCTGATGCCGCAGCAACCAAAGTTCTCAATGGAATTTAAATCTTTGAACAAATTTGAAAGAGGACCACCAAAGGAACATTCCTGTGATGTTTTGTGAAAATTGGTCTATTGGAATGGTAGGAGTTGGTTGTCATTTGTAGCTAAAAGTTCAATTTACCCCTTTTGTGATGACGCCTGGTTGCTATGATTGTGTAACCAATCAAAACGGCTTAAAAAAATTAAATAGAGGATCATTATAGTAAGATTTGTATTATATTTTCTTAAAATCAGACAAACACTTTCATAAAAATGGAATTTTCAAATTTTGTCATTTTGCCCCTTTTCTGATGCCGCCTGACTGCCATGTTTTTCGACCAATCAGTATGGCTTGAACAATTTTTATAGAGGGTCACCCAATGAACATTTCAACCAAATTATATTTGAATCTGACAAGCAGATTCGGAGGAGAAGATTTTTAAAGTTTGGACATTTTGTCCCCTTTCTGATGCCGCAGCAACCAAAGTTCTCAATGGAATTTTATTCTTTGAACAAATTTGAAAGAGGACCACCAAAGGAACATTCCTGTGATATTTTGTGGAAATTGTTCTTGCGGTTCAGGAGGAGATGATGTTTAAAGCTAAAAGTTAACGACGGACGACGGACACAGAGTGATCAGAATAGCTCACCTTGAGCCTTTGGCTCTAGGTGATCTAAAAAGCTAAAAGTTAACGACGGACGACGGACACAGAGTGATCAGAATAGCTCACCTTGAGCCTTTGGCTCTAGGTGATCTAAAAACCTGGCGACAAAAGAAGAAAGTGCTCAAGAGCAATTTCTCCTTTTGTCACCATGTTTTCAACTTTATTCAATTATTGTACTTTCATTTAATGGGAGTTCCCTAATGATTTCAGGTATGTTTTCAAAGTTGTTTGCTGAAGATAGTGGTATGAGGGAAAGGATTAACACAAAACCTTTTGTCAGCGTTGCTTTACGACAGTTAATTGGTGCAGAAAACAGAAGCAACAACATAAGATATCCTTGTCCCAGGTCTCTGGGAGCTTATAATTGAACATTTAGGACCAAATTAATATATTTTTTGTTACAGTGTAGAAAACACATGCTCTTCTAGATAAGAGCAAAGTTATGACTTCATGCAATATAGCTGTAACTAGTAATGGCAACATCATGTAGTTTTGCATGAATTAGTCAAAATATAAAACAGCTTACTTTAGAGAACCACTGCGACCTTGAATGAATTGGTTTACTCCCATCAAATTTAGACACAGGTTGGTTTTGCTCAAAATCATCGGCTGTCTTAAACTGACTGGGTAGGGCTGGGGGAATCACATTACTATCATCTGTAATCAAAGAAATACACCTCACTCATTCGGTACCGGTATTGGTTGAGTATCCAGCAATCAGACATCAAGAGTTATTAATATATGATGTAAGAACTTAGTTCAATATCTATTTAAAATAATTAAGTTTAAGTTAATCATTGACCTGTTTTATCTAAATGCCAGCAGTTAAACTGAGGATGCACTTAAACTGCAAATAGGAGTAATTATTTTTAAATAGCTTACAATAAACTATTTCCCAAGCAATTTCTCCTTTTGGCACAATGTTTTCAAAAGACATCTTATGCAGTTGCATAAAAATGAGCCTGCAAGTGGGAGAGGGTTAACTTGATTAGGTCTTCATTACCAAGACTTTTCTGTTTATCCTCATCTATAAATCCCTTGTCATCCCTCAGCTTATGTCCTGCACTATGATATGAGACAAGAGGTGGAGACAGGTTTGAACCCACTACCACTTCACTGATTGTTGAAGAAGGAGAACCAGCATTTCTTGCCGTAACTGTTACGATTCTCTCCTGTACTGTGATTATGTCTGGCTGTGAGCTTGAACTACTTGTGTCCTTGGCTAGAAAGTAAAACATAGATGATAATAAATTTACCTTTTCCTGGTACTGATGTCATTTGGTGTTCCTAGTAGGGATATACATTTGGAAAATATTGCAGAAATGGGAAATTGCTCTCCTTTTCTCGGAAAAGTTCTTCATTCTATAGAAAATCTACTTGTCTTAATCCAGATGTGAGAAAAAGAACTTCTTGATACCAAATATGATATTTCTACAGTCTTCTACTTTAATAATATTAAAAAAAGGGTTGTATGTAAAATACGAAAAATTAAAGGTAATTTAAATACTCAGTTTGAAACATTGTGGCACAATGAGAATTTATTTGATTGAAGCAATCAAAACTTGTATCAAATTAATAGTATTATGTAAAGGGTTAATAAAAACAAGTTCACACTTACCATGAGTAGTTACTATTTCGACACTGTCTTCCAGATCTTTGAGTAAATTTTTCCTTTCTGGTATGGAAGCTGTGAAACCAGTCTGTGTATCTGGTAGGTTTGGTTGAGCTTTCTGAGGAGTATGGCGTTCAACAAAGTACTTTGGAGTACTCCTGTAAAGATTCACGTCTGCAGACTTTATTTCTTGTTCTTTGCTCGACACACCATTCACATGTTTGTCCTGATCGGATTGTCCTCCATCTTTTGCAGTTTGTGGTAGTGAGCTATTATTTCTATTTTTGTTGGCCATATTCACATCATCATACGCCTTTTCTGTTGATTTTCTAACCTTTTCAACTCTAAACTGTTCACTTTCAATAATTATTCCTTGTTGGAAATTACCATTCCTTTTTGCACCATTATTTCCATTCAGTTTGAATGCTTGTTTATCCTTTGCTATCATTTTACCTTTTGTACCATTATCACCATTATGTGACCCAGTCTCTGATTTACCACTTTTAGATTCAGTTGACCTTTCACTATTTGTCCTTGATCCTCGTTTTGATTTTCCATCTTCACTTAGCAAAGAAGATGGAACTTTTTCATCACTTGAGGCTGAGTCTCTGAGCCCTTCTTCTTCTTCAAATGGAGACTTAATCTCTTTTAAACGCCTTTTTGAGATTTTAACTTTCTGCGGACCAGAAGAATTGAAATTTTCAACGCCAAACGAGGATTTGGAGCACTTAGATGTGTTGCTCACATTTCCAAGAAGCCCATTCTCTCCAATGACAAGATGAGCACTTTTTTCATGAGTGGATTGAATAAGAATATCACTAGCTGTGGTGCTCACATCAGAGGCTCCCTCTGGTGAATCTGTCTTGGTTACCTCCCTTTGCTTGACTCTGTTGTCACTAATTGTATGTGTTTGTGTTCTACTGATCACACCACTGTCATGGCTTACATCATGAAACTGCTGGAAGAATAAAACAAGCACACTTACAAATCATATTCTGAATGTTATCAAAAGCCCAGATTAGGAACAGTAAACTTGTATTGTGCAGACAATATCTCTCTATTAACCCTATCAATCCCTTCAATAATAGGTTTCAATTCCTTAATCACCAGACCTGCAGCAGAAGGAAAATCTCTATAAATTAAAGCCTTTTTATTGAAAACATTGAGGGAAATGGAATTTCTCCAGTTGTCACTCTGTTGTCAAAAGTCATCAGCTGCAGATGCATCTATATATGGGGAGTTAGTTCCCAAATGACATTATGTTTTCAGAAGTCATTTGTTGCAGAGATGTCAGAAAGTGTCTTTCTTTGGGAAATGTTCAATGAGTTTTAAAATCACAAACCTTAAAACACTGTTATAACTATTTACCTGGGAAGTTTTAGCACCAACATTATCTTCCTGAGACTGTGATGATCTGATACTATGGTGGGATCGGGCTGAATGACTACTCTTCTGTGAATGACCTAATTGACCACTTAGTGCTGATCTAACAGAATGTCCACTATGGGAGGACTTCACTGACCGATCACTGTGAGTGGACTGAACCAAGGGGTCAGAATGATGGGATTTCTTGGACCCCTGACTACCAGCGGACGAGGTGGAGCGTCCTGATTTGTTCAAGGCTTTTACAGCTGCGTCTGTGATGCTGAGAAGTTCTAACATGCTTTTTTGGCCTCCAGATTCCCTACTGTCCTGGGACGAATTTGCTGAAGGAAATTAAGCCATACAGATTTTAACCTTTCCCGTATGTAGATGATGTAAAACACCTTTACAGCTGACCCTGATGTCTTTTGAAAACACAAAGGAAATGTTACAAATTAACAGTTTCTACTTTTCAACCAATGTTTTCAATATTTCGTCCAAATTTCCTTATATCCAAATTGTATTATTACAGTACATTTAGTCTCAGTTTCATTTTCAATTTACTCTTATAGATTTAATATGGAATCAAAAGGTGTAATTTTTGTTGTTTAAACTGATGAGCAATTTATGCAATTTTATTTTTATCATAGCTTACCTCACCCAATACAAACAACATTAAGTGAATTATTTTCTATTATGTACCTTTAAGTGGACACTTTATTTTTTTGAAATAGTGTCAACCAGAATATTTCATCTTTAATCCATTCCGACATGTATACAAGAAATCTTTAAAAATGTCTAGGCAAAATACATCTGCATGTGGGAAAGGGTTAATGCACTTTTAAGACACTGAAGATTGAATTTAGAGAGTGTTGGCCATTACAAAAAAAAAATGGTAATAATTCATTGTAAACATTTCCTCTCTGTATCCCAACAGCACAGTGAAAGAACAGCATTGGATATAATATTTTACTTTTAATGTACCTGAAAGTGGACAGTGAAGATAATATTGAAATAGTGTTGGGCATTACCTAAATATTTCCACCCAGTATTTTAACGCCACAGTTCAGTTACAAGGAATATTAAGATCTTTTCACACCTAACTTAAATATAAAAAATATTCTTAATACCAATCACTCAAATAAAAACTTTAAAACATAGTTTTCAAGAGCCCATTCTCTCTTTGGTGATGGACAGACAGATATACAAACATAATATTGTATGATGCTCCAACAAGAAACCGCTGAAGACGGTAAGGCCGGATTGTCGGCAATATGACCTTGAAAATCAACAAACCAAGGTCAAGGTCAAAGTAACCATAGAAATCAATAGAACTTGTTACTGGTTACCTTCAGGCAAAGTTTCAAGTTTGTAACCCTTTCCAGTGCTGAGATTTTGCCTCAACCTGAAACTTTAACCAAAATGTTGACGGACAGACAGACGGACATCGCCAATCTATAGACCAGAATTGCTAGAGCAATCCGGCTAATAACATTGCAATTCATCAAGTTTGGAGATTTTGTTGCAAGGTGTAAGAAAGAAACACATGTCTTAGAGTTTTAACTCCCTTTCCCACATACAGACGCTTTCTGATTGTGGCAAAATGAGAAATTGCTCAAGATGACCAATTTCTTCTATTGCAACAATGTTTTCAAGTCTATTTGATATTTAACATAAATTTAAGGAGATTTTTCATGTTTTTGCCTAGTACATGTATATGGTTTCAAGGTCGCCTGCTGCAGATTTGTTAAATGTGGGAATGCGTTAAACACACAAAAGTCTATGTGTTTTACCCACAGTAGTGATGGCCTCACATTGTCAACATATGAGTGAGCTGCAAAAGTTGTCTACTACGAAATGTGTCTGTTTGAGGGGAATGGTTATTAAATTCAACAATACATACCAGAACCGTGTGCATGATCCACTTCTGCCATTCTATTTCTGTTATCTCTATTAAAAAAAAATGAAGAAGACATACAGTAACTCAAATCAGGGGTTTTTTTCTGAAAAAGGGGAAGGGGCCTGGGGCCTTTGAGAAGGGGAAAATTTCGCGGCGTTTTAGAAAAAAGGGGAAAAATTGTAAACTAGTATAATGTGCATGTTTAACTTTTATCATTACAAGGCCATCTGTCTATTTTTCATGTTATTGAACTCCTCCACTAGATTATCATAATCCAGTTCACTTAAACTATACCACTGTCAAGGGTCGAAATTGGCAAGATTTTCTACTTGCATTTTTTCGAAAGTGCTATTTTTTGTTACTTGCTAAATGAGAAAACAACTTATTAGAACTTTAACTTTAAGCAACACAATGTGAACTACAATAGTGCAAAACACTGTTATGGTCAATCATGAATGTAATGTAAACATGGTGACCAGGTCCAAAACATGCTGTGAAAAGAAGCTGCTGAGCCTGTCAGATATACAACATAGTCTAGAAACTGTGTTTCAATTTCTGGCTCCATATGGCAAAGTATGGGGTCTTTTCTGAATTAGTCAAGACAACATCCATCTTGTCACAGCAGTTTTTGGGTCATATTCTCTAAGGGCAACATCAGCAACTTTAATTCTCATCAAAATATCAAGTATTTCAGCACCAAGCCTACACCTCGAGTCAAATTGTATTCTGTTCATTGTGGAAAGATAAATGAGATTTAAGCTAATGTTCAAAAGTTAAATATGAAAAAAACCAAAAAAACAAAATTTTTTTTTTTTTTTTTATCCGAGGGGAATTTATATTTTTAGGGGAAAAACTATGCTTATTTTCCGAGGGGTAAAAAAGGTAAAAAAAACCTGCAAATCATCTATGAATGTTTTTATTATCCCATAATGCCATTCAATTTCAAAGGCAGATATAATCATATACACCAGCAACAGGTTATAATCAAATACCGAGATCAAAATCAATTAAAGGTGTTGGTCTACAATCTTCCTTCTCTAAAACTACTAAAACATGGAAGAACAAGTCAAGATTCAAGTTGTTGTTGATGATTAAGATTTCTAAAGTTCAGCTTGATAATATTTATATCATGTGCATTTTAACTACCGGTATACAATATAATTATGTCCATTTTAGTACTGAAATCACAATGTTATCAATGTCTTATTGTGATTATTGCGCCTCTTTTGTATCAATTTAGCACATAAACAATATATAACTGCATATTTTATACAGTATATCTAATTTGTTGGTGTCCTGACTAATAATGCAAGAATATTGCTGGTGTCTGATTGATGAACAGCATTTTTCAAAACATGCTAATAATGCAGTCTAGGCTAGATTGAACTCTTGATGGTTTTGACACTAGACAATTGGATTAAGAGTTATGCAGTATACCTCTCTTTGAGTGAGTGACTTTCTCCCAAGTACAATTCTGTTCAAACAACAAACACTGAAACAGTATGTCCTATTTTCAATATCTTCGTGCTTCCTATTCGCATTTCCGGCTTAAAAACCAGGAATGAAATCAAATGGAGAACAAAGAGAAATATCAACTATGAGATAAATATCTGATCTTTGAATTTTTTTTAAAAATTGCAGACGTTTGTAAACTCTCTCTAAACTCAAAGCACTAGTCTATGTTGTTTCAGACTACACACCACTAGAGGAAATAATTAAATATGATAATACGTACTCGATAAAGGAACAAGCACAAGTAATTTTATGAGTAATAATTTCCATTTAATAACACTCGTCGTCTATTTCTAAAACGAGTTCAAATAACAACTCATAAATTTTTTTTGACTTTCCGGAAGTATCAAATCCAAATTCATGTAATATGACGTCATTCTATCAGCGTAACGCAAATGATGAATAAATAACCAAAAGAAAAACAACAGAAATTATAGGAAACGTTAGTTTGACTGGTCACAAATGTAGTTACGTAAATTATGGAATCGTTTTATTTGAAGTACTTTATGAAGGGCAAGTTGATTTTTTATTGTGCCTGTCATCATAATTTCATGGATTTAAAATCTTGGCCATATTTTAAAGTTAAATATAAGCTTAACCTGATGATGATTTTTATTTTCTTTGCTAACCTCGGTAGGACTCCTTATTTACATAAACAACTGATTGTGCTGCAAGCAAGGGGCTAACTGCAGTTAGCGGGGAATTATTTACCGATCACAAAAGTTAATAAATGTTTACCCGAAATAGGTAGCACCTATACTCATATTATGATCACGTGACAGCCTGACAGGTAGGCTTGAGTCTCAGCTTTTAAAATGGAAATGGGAAAAAGGGGATATTCTCAAAAGATCATATACTTAAATGTTAGTTTGTGAACAAGTAAAAAAAATATCATTAGATGCATCAAAATAATTGTAAGTTTATGTCTAAATACCCTTTTTTGGACGAATATTTCTGACCTAAATCAGAACATGGGAATTCCTTCATAATGCTTACAACTTGCCATGACGTAAAAATCACATGTAGAAGACTGTGGCTTAAAGAAAGAAAAAGCACGAAGATATAGGAATCAAGTGTTCTTAAAAGTATGCAAATTTCGCCAACACAAACAGAGATTGAGGAGAAATTATCCTTAAATTCCATATCTATCTATCTCAATCTGCCTTTAATGTCAAACCCCTAGTGTGGACCTAGACTAGGCTGTATAAAAGGCAATAGGACAAAGTCATGAGCCAACTTAATCAAGACAAATATTGTCATCACATTTAAATGTACAGAACATACTCATTGTAGAAGTGGTCATAATCCACGCAGAACTAAACACAACATTAGCCCTATAAAGTTGAACGAACAGCTTTTGAAATTTGGTGTTGTAAATATTTACAATCTCATCATTATCTTTGACTACATGTCATATATTCTTCAGATGAAATGGTTTTCTGCATTAACAAATACTTACATTCAAAACGGTTTCAATGAAAGGTCAAAAGACCTAATGACATGCTTAAAATTCTTACTTTAACATAAAAATGAAAAATCAACAACAAATTTTATGTGCGCCGCCATGTCTAAACAAATTCCATTACCAAGTGCAAGAAGTAAACTTCATTTTCATTGGATAAACAAATATGTGTCGCAAATCTAGGCAATGAAGAAATGATTCAATTTTCCTTTTCATTTTTAAATTATGCTTATTTGTATATTATCATAAAATCAGGCAAATGGCAGTTTTACAGAATGCAGTTTTATAAAGATTTTCGTTTTATTTATGTTTGCGACATAAGACTAGCCAATCGGAGTACTTGTTACATACTTCGATTTCAACAGATTTGCGGCAAATTTTGTCCGAACTTGTCAGACTGATAATACACGGTGTCTTCCAGTACCAAATGGAAAAACCGGATTGAGTTTAGGATTCATATGTTGCTCAGTGGTGATCTCTAGCAAATGCATTTATTTAATTAATTCGAAGTTATAATAAAAATTAGAGATGTTTAAAAGGAGATTTCCACGAGGGAATAGTAGTTGAAAATAAAGAAACTGCTAGTGATAAGCAAAGCAAATACGTCTTCCCCTCCAAAAGTTGTTTACTGAAGCAGCACCAAAAGTCTGTTTCAATGAAAGTGTTAAACAAAAGTGTTCCTTGCTATGAAAAACCAACTGCAGCACATGTAGGACTAGTTTATACGGGTAAACAAATCGACGGCTAAGCCGGCGATGTTTCCCGTCAATAGGTAATGTGTATGAATTTTGCAAAACTTTGCTATACCGTCTTTCCAAAAATTGTGTTCAGAGTGAATTTTTCGATGCAGTCACGATTCTGCTACGTTTTGATTAAATGAAAAGAAAACATCAAAACAAAAAAAACTTCTAGAGGAAATATTTCTCGAGAAGGGAACGAGCACAAGTAATTTTATGTGTGATCATTTCCGTTTAATAACACTCGTCGTCTATTTCTAAAACGAGTTCAAATAAAAACTCATAAGGCTTTTTTGACCTTCCGGAAGTTACAAATCAAAATTCCTGTAAAATGACGTCATCCTGTTAGCGTAACGCAAATGATGAATAAATAACCAAAAGGAACACGACAGAAATGATAGGAAGGGTTAGTTTGGCTTGTCACACATGTAGTTCTGTAAATTATGGAATCGTATCATTTGAAGAACTTTATGACAAGTTGAATATTTGTTGTACCTGTCATCATAATTTCAATGGATTTAAAATCTTGGCCATATTTTAAAGATAAATATAAGCTTAACCTGATGATGATTTTTATTTTATTTGCTTAGGTCGGTAGGACTCGTAATTGACGTAAATGATTGATCATGCTGCAAGCAAAGGGCTAACTGCAGTTCACGGGGAATTATTTACCGATCACAAAACTTAATAAATGTTTACCCGAAATAGGTAGCACATATACTCATATTATTCCGACTAGATCAGTTATTACATCATGCAATTTGATGGCAGAACCTTTTTTAAAGAAATATCCCATAACCATTTGCTGAATCAACTTTTTTAGAAAGTGGGGCCCTTTTAGTTTTCTGCAGAGACTCAAACGACAGTGTTAATAGATAAGCATAACACCACTGTGTAATCAAATTAATCATAGCTGCAACACATTGAGATCAAATCATTATAATTGAATCGCATCAAAACGTTATCAAGAATATTCAATGACCTAAGAATTAAAGGAGAGGAATTCATTTATCATTGCAGTTTTGATGTAGACATTCTGCCCAGGGTGTAATGTGTCAGCATGTATTTGATGATTGCATGTAACTTCACAAGGGGCATGTTTCCCGCGTCACAAGTCCAATGGTAAATACACTAGATTTATGTACACTATTACAATCTACAGTTGATGATGAAAAATGCAAAATGTTGTCAAGAATGTTCAATGACATAGGAAGTAAAAGAAGAGGATTTGGTTTGTCATTGCAGTTTTGATGTAGCTATTACACCCATAAAAGAATTACCTGCGTTTTACAAACGAGAGTGTCAGCACGTATTTGATGTTTGCATGTAAGTTCACTGTGTTTTATGTTCTTCAAGTCACGTATTTATGGTTCTTCAAGTTCTACTTTGTGTTATGTTCTTCAAGTCACGTGTTTATGATTCTTCACGTCCTGTGTTAATGTTTTTCACGTTCTACTGAGTTTTATGTTCTCACGTCCTGTGTTTTATGGTGCTTCACGTCCTGTGTTTTATGATTCTTCGTGTCCTGTGTTTTGTGCTCTTCAAGTCATGTGTGTTATGGTTCTTTACGTCCTGTGTTTTATGTTCTTTAAGCCCTGTGTTTTATGGTTCTTTACGTCCTGTGAATAAGGCTCTTCAAGTCATGTGTTTTATAGTTCTTTATGTCCTGTGTTTTATGCTCTTCAAGTCATGTGTTTTATGGTTCTTTATGTTCTGTGTTTTATACTCTTCAAGTTATGTGTTTTATGGTTCTTTACGTCCTGTGTTTTATGCTCTTTAAGTCATGTGTTTAATGGTTCTTTACGTCCTGTGATTTATGCTCTCCAAGTCATGTGTTTTAGGGTTATTTACGTCTTTACGTGTTTATGTCTTTTTCACGTCCTACTGTGTTTTAGGTTCTTCAAGTCATGTGTTCATGATTCGTCACGCCCTTCCTTCGTGGTAGTTACTGTCGATGACAGTGTATCGATGATTGTATGTTGTGACGTCATAAATGAAGTTAACACCATATCTTGCAATTGGACATTTTTTTTAACGTGGTTATGTTATGTAAGCCTCTGTTACATCTGAGGCATAATCACCCTACTCTGCCATTCATTGTTATTACAATATTAAATCATATCATGACAGGCCACATAAACTAAGAGATATTTCCATGTAACATGAACTGACGCAATAGTTAATGTCATGAACATAAACTATCATTTATGCCACCTCTCTTGGCTAAGATGTGTGCCTGTCTATAGAGGCGTCAGAAGGCGTCTGTACGTGGGGATAGGGGTATCATCGTTAGGATGCAAGGTTCACCTTTTTGCAGTCAGATAGCAACCATGTTAACCCTTTCCCAAATACAACAATTCATTATGAGGCCATTCCTCCCATATCTTTTTTATATGACATTGGTGGTGAGGTCCTTGCTAGTCAACTGCTTTTGTGATCCATTTCTTTAGCTTTGATGTGTCACCTTCCCACTTGATGCCAATAAAACGAAACATGTATGGAACGAAAGGGATTAGAATACGGAAGATATAACAAAGTTTCTTCCCTTGTCTTTTTTACACCATTTACTTTCACTTTGGAGATATCACATTTTGAAGATGTGAACAGATCAATAACGAAAAGTTAGGATTTTGTTGATCATCGGATTGTAGACAAGATGATAAACTATATTTTAATTGCAAACACTCAAGGAAAAGTGAGACTTTCTCGATACTACAATCAAGCCAGTTCAGACAACAGAAAACAAATAGAAAACAGTGTCATTAAATTATGTTTAGCGAGGAAGACAACAAAGGTTAGACTGCAGATCAAGACAAGTTACTTGATCTAATCATCTCAATTCGTCTCACTTTCAGATGTCTGATATGCTGGAGGTCGCTATTTTTATCCCTGGCTTTCGTTTCATTGGGGTTAAACACCATTATTAACATTATATCTGGGTAACTGTTCATTTATTCATGATCCCTGGGTAAACAAACAAGTACTAGTCTAGGTAATTTGCCTTTCCCAAGGACACTCCACCATGACCGTTGCAACTTGGGATTGAATCCAGTATGCACAGTTCCAAATCCCAGATGCTAAATACTTGGCCATGGCGGATTCCCTTGATCTCTGGTCGTGTCATACGGAAGACTTTAAAAATGTAGTACTGGCTTTCTCTCCTTGGTGCTCAGGATTGTTGGGTAAGCATTTGACTCTATGGTGAATGGTTACCTACCCTGGGAACACAGTGAATAACTGAACAATTGCTGAAAGCGGTGTTTAGCACCAAACAATCAATCACTATCTCTCAACCCTTCTGCAGTATATCATGTTTGTTTGAATATGAATATTTGAAAAGTTCTACTTTTACCACAATCCTTTTGACTTTATTCAAATCAATCATTATTCTTTCATACATTTCATAGTTTAGGCTTAATCTTTACAAAGTTGTCTGCTGCAGCCTTGTTGTATGTGGAAATAGTTAACCCTTTCCCTCATACGACAATTCTGCAGCAGACGACTTTGAACGTATTTTGTCAAAACATAGAAAATCTCCATAATTGAATGGATAACCTATGACAAAAAGTCGAAAACATTGTTTTGTGCAATTTCTTCTTTTGTCAATATGTTTTCAAAAAACCGTCTGTCAGAAAGCGTCTATATGAGGGAAAGGGTTAAGGACAGTGAGTTGCAAAATGTAAATTTCAGTGACCAATTTGTTTGTATTATTGTTTTTTTCAGAGCACCATTGTAGATTATGAAGATTATATAGTTGTATACAGGAGATATGGAAATGTCATGTTTATTGCTGGAATTACTCAGGATGAGGTAATTATTCTAAAGGGCATCATCAGAAACAAAGGATACCATTACCTGATAGATTACATTATTATGCATATTCCCCTGTATTGATTTGCTCTATATATTTATGTATCTAATAAACCTGAAGCAGACAACTTTGATAACATATGCACAAGAATATCATGGAAAATCTGTATTTGTGGCAAAAGGAGAAATTGCTAATGTTTTTAAAAAGTCGCCTGCTGCATATGCATCAAAATGCGCCAGCATTTGGAAAAGGGTTAAACTTATTTGCATAAACTTTTTGATGTTGCTAAAAAGGGGCATTACTGAATAATTATTTAAGCATGAGCTATGTGACTTGATATAAACATGCATATTGTTCCTAAAAACATGTGTACCAAGCTTCATTTTTAAATGATGAACAGTTTCGGAGTTATGGGCAAGGTTAAACGTTTTGTATCAATTTTTAAGTCCAAAAAGGGGCATAACTGTATAATTATTAAAACCAGAGTTATGTGACTTGGGATAGACATGTGTATAGTTTCTAGGAACATGTGTATCAAGTTTTGTTGTAAATGTATTACTGTTTTTGAGTTATGAGGTATGGTTAAAGTCTTGTGATGAAGATGAATACGCCAAGGGTATCACAATTGGCCGACTTTTTTTCTTCGAAAACAGACGAGCTGAAAATGTTTTGTGTTCATACTGTGACAAACTTGTGTGCAGTGAATATATGGACTACTTGTATTAATATAATACTTTTTTACCATCATATTTTCCTGAACAGAATGAACTTGCTGTGTTGGAGGTATTCCAGCTGCTTGTCGAGACGTTGATCAAACATTTTGAAAAACTGGTAAGTGACCATTTACATCAATTTCATTTGGTTTGCATAAAATGTTAGGAGACATATCACAATTCCATATAGATGTAATGTTGTCCTATTAACTTTTCCCAATATGCATACACATTTTGATACAAAAAGAAAAATTGCTTATTATGAGGAATTTATCCTTTTGCCATGATGTGTTATACTTTTTTTTTAACCCTTTCCCCCATATAGAAGCTATCTGAAGCCTCTGCAGCAGACAGCTTTTTTAAAACATAGTGACAAAAGAAGAAATTGCACAAAACGTGCAATTTCTCCTTTTGCCACAATATGTTCGACTTTTAGTCACAGGTTTTCCATTCAATTATAGAGATTTTCCATTTTTTGACAAAATATGTTCAAAGTCGTCTGCTGCAGATTTCTTGTATGTGGGAAAGGGTCAAAAACGTACATGGAGATTTTTTTATATGTTTGGCTAATTGTTTACTGCTGCAGATTTATTGTATGTTTGCCTAATTGTTTACTGCTGCAGATTTATTGTATGTTTGCCTAATTGTTTACTGCTGCAGATTTATTGAAATGAATGAATGAAATGTTTGCTTCCTATTTGGAAAACAAAATCTCATTTTCACCAAATTAAAGCAAAGAATTTTTAAAAAAACAACAACAATAACACAGAAAAGATCTTTTCAATATTATCTTATTCATGTATAAGGCTCAAAGTGTAATGTAACAGGATATAATATCTTTAGGTTGGTAACATTTATCCCTTCAACTAACTTATCAGTACTATTATCTTATTACAACATGCAAATGTTTTTTTAGCTCATTTTAATATCTATAGAGAATTTAGAGATTGTCCACATTCTCTTCTCAATGATTTTCAAGTCGTCTGCTGTAGATTCCTTAACCCTTTCCCTCATACGACAATTCTGCAGCAGACGACTTTGAACATATTTTGTAAAAAAATGGAAAATCTCTGTAATTGAATGGATAACCTATGACAAAAAGTGGAAAACATTGTGGCAAAAGGAGAAATTGCACGTTTTGTGCAATTTCTTCTTTTGTCACTATGTTATCAAAAAGCTGTCTGCTGCAGAGGCGTCAGAAAGCGTCTATATGAGGGAAAGGGTTAAATGCTGTAAAGGCATTGCAAGTTGTGTGTTTAAGGTAAAGGGTTATGGTTTCATTTCATATGATGGTATAGTGTAAATCTTGATAATGTAGACCGTCTCGGTAGGGCATTCGGCTCGCATTCATCTGAGGTGTGTAAGGTCATGGGTTCAATCCCTGCCAGGTCATACCAAAGTATTTCAAAATGGAAGTAATGGCTTCCCTCCTTGGCGTTCACTGTTACTGGAGTAATGTTACAATCAACTGATTGGTGTCAGAATAAATAGACCAGTAGGACTGGTAACTTACCCAGGCAATGCCATGATGTAACTGAATTTTTTTTTAAAGCAGCGTAAAACAGCAAACAGTCAATCTATTATTGATAATGCACTATTTTTATTTTCAGACTGAACTTCATGTATCCTTTCTTTTGTGCTGGTTTGGATGATTATGATGCTTTACAAAATGGTCTGAGACTCTGGACCTGTTACTTGGTCAAATGGCAATAACGGTTTTAAGCTGTAAATCATTTCTCATATTTGACAAATCTGTAGCAGATGACTTTGAAAATGCCTACTCTAAAATATAGAAAATCTCTTTAATTGTAGGCATGATTACTGAAAAAAGTTGAAAATATTGTGGCAAATGGAAAAATTGCTCATTTAAGTAATTTCTCCTTTTGTCATGATGTTTTAAAAAGTATTATGCTGCAGATGCGTCAAATTAAGTCAATAGGTAGGAAAGGGTTAACCCTTTCTCACATATGAAAAATCTGCAGTGGGAGATTTTGATAACATCTAGGTTAAAAAATATTAAAAATCTCTATATAGGGAAGCATAAATATTGAATAGAGTTGAAAACATTGTGACAAAAGGAGAAATTGCTCATTTTGCTGCATGTACGTCTGCAAGTGGGAAAGGGTTATCAAGGACTCTCTATCCAAGGGTAATGAGTTGGAATCCTGGCTCAACCATGTTTGACTAGCATTATTTGTCTTCAATGTGTTTAGAGTTTATGTTGGAATTTCAACTAATCCTTCTCCCACATACAACAAATCTGCAGCAGACGACTTTAAAAATGCCTACTCAAAAATATTGAAAAATCTCTATATTGTAGGTATTATTAATGAAAAAAGTTGAAAACGTTGTTGCAAAAGGAGAAATTGCACGTTTTGAGCAATTTTTTCTTTTGTGACAATGTTTTCAAAAGTCGTCTGCTGCAGATGTGTCAAAATGCGTATATAGGTGGGAAAGGGTTAAATTACATATTTCCTGAACCTAGTACAGATCATCTACAATCTAGACAAAGTGTACATTATAATGGACGAGATTATCATGAATGGATTGATAGTGGAGACCAGTCAACCACGAATACTCGCTCCTTTACAGCTTATGATGGCTTCTAAGAAGTAATACGGGTTGTGGAAGGTAAGGAGATACTAGTGTGAGTGAAGGAGTGGGACAAGTGAAATAATCAAATTGCAAATTGCAAACATCAGACTAATCTGCAGAACTTTGAAAAGATCTAGGCAAAAATATGGAAGTTCTTTATAAATGAATTATGTAATTATTGAATAGAGTTGATTGCAAACATTGAAGTAAAAGGAAAATTGCTCATCTTAAGAAATTTATCCTTTTCCTACAATGTTTTCTAATTTTATACTACTGCAGATGCGTCAAAATGGGTCAGTATTTTGGAGAGGGTTTAGAGGCGTGGCCGTTTATACTTTTCATGTCAAGTGGAAAAAATGTCTCCACAATGTTTTCATTTTCGCCAGCAGCAGAGTTATCTTGAGTCAACTGTTTCAGGAGAAACATCAAAAGAGAATCTTAATCCCTTTAAAAGGCCTTTGCAGCAGATTATCTTTGAATAAATTGCGGGAAAAGAAGAAATTACTAATGAATTGGTACTCAATTAAGATGAGTGAAATAACATGTCAGACATTTGGTCATCTTATTCCTGCAGGAGCTATTTTAAGATACTTTAATGGTTATCTTAGTGCAGCGCTGTATATATATATATATATATATATATATTCTGATATAAACACAAACATTTATTGAAAACAATGAGTTGAACAGAGGAAATACATAAAAAACAAAATGAAATTATTGAACTAGATTAAGATTATATTTTAAAAACTCTCAATATAAAATTCAAATATGTCTGCTGGCAGTCTTCACCAATGGCCCAATTTAGCATGTCCTGAAAATAAGGCAAGTCCCTTTCAGACATATTTTGATGTATCTGCAGCAGATAACTTTATTGCAATGTTGCAAATGCAAAAGATTCTCGTACTGATTTAGAATTTAATGACTACGTTTTCATATTTATATGAATAGATATTATCATCTAGACGTTAACAATAATCTCTGCTGCAGATTTGTTTGTACATGTATAAGGGAAAGGGTTAAAGCTTAGATAGTATAGTATGACCATTTAATTCATACAATTCGAGACATTACATATTTAAAACACTTGAAGAAATGGAAAATAAATAGCTTAGAAGTTGTAAGCAATTGTAGGCATACTTAACCCTTTCCAACATACAATAACTCTGCATCAGACGACTTTGAAAACATATTTGCAAAAATGTGAAAAAGCTCTACAAATAATAGCAAAGTAAATTAATAAAGTTGAACACACTGTGGCAAAAGGAAAAATTGCTTGTTTTGAGCCAATTTCTTTCCTTTTGTCACAGTGTTTTCAAAATCCGCCTGCTACAGAGGCGTCAGAAAGTGTCTATATGTTGGGAAAGGGTTAAAGATACATCAGAAAAGATATTTAAAAAAAAAAGAAAAAGCACATAATGGTAAATTTCATCTTTTCCTAAAATGTTTCAAAATTCTGTATGAAGAGAAGCAATGACTTTATGTACCATTCTCATACTCTTTCAAAAAGCATAAAATCATTAAAAAAAAGAATGTTTAGAAAGTCTTAAAAATATGGAGATCACATTACTTTCAATTAGAGCAGCTAACAGTGTAGGAAACGTAGCGGTTGCCCAACTGAATAATTTTTTCCGTTTTCTCACATTATCATAATTTGCCTAAAATGATTTTTTTTATTTTTGTTTCAGAGTGAATCATCCTGCCATGCAGCATTAACCTACCTTAACTACCATGATATTAAAGAAATTTTTACTTTTAATTCTTTTTCTTTGATGAAACAATTCCTAGAATGAAATATTTGTTGTACAAAATCAAGTTTTATAGATTAAATTATAAGTAAGTTTGTGATGGATCAATAGACATCCATTGTAGATCTACACAACTCTCTGGTATACTCACATGCTTATGGCCACAATGTTAAATATGCTGAAACAGTAAAATGTACAAGAATAAGAAATATATCAGTCAGTATTCAAACATTTGGAAAAAATTGATTGTAATGATTAATAGAACTTTGTTTTGACTGGACTTTCATGTAAATTGTATATTAAACGTTACATGTTTTATTTATTTCCATTGTTTAATTTATTGTATCTCACTTGAAAATAAAGTATAGACCAATACATGTATTTAAAAAGAATGTCATGTGTTGTCTGTTTATTTGAAACTCGATAAAGACAACGTTTGGAAATATATAAATATACAAAATAGTAAAATAGCCGACTAGAGTCCACCCATTTGTCCGGTGCGTTCGCCCATTTTCTCTGTACTTTCAAGGTAATCTTTAAACTATTACCTTAAACCCTTTTCACATGCAATTATTTTTTAAAAATTGTGGTAAACAGAGAATTTGCTTAATGAGCAATTTCACATTTTGCCACACATTTTTTGACTTAATTCAATAACTACTTTTATTTATACCGAGTTTCCATATTTTTTCCCAAAGGTTTTCCAAATGTTTTCGACGTTGTCTGCATGTCAGAAAATGTTAATTCAAAAGGCTTTAAGCCAGACTATATGCCGTCTTCTAAAAAAACACACAAAATCACTGTTCTATTGAAACCAGTGTCGATGTAGATTAATATAGTTTGGTCAATCTTACACTGCAATTTCCTCCAATAAATCACAGATTCCGAAAGATATTGCTCATTTGAATCAGAATGCGTGGATGGACAAACTTATCTTTATCTGAAATTGCCATGAATATGTGTAGGGCGATTTTTCCTGGGGGCACAGTCCATTCAATTGAGCCATGCATTTTTTCCTGAAGTTTGACAAATTGAATGGGGCTAAAAGTCGTTTTCAACAATTTGTAAGTCATATCACGGCGGCAAGTTTAACTACCCATATGTTTCCTACCTTTCTAACACCAGTAACACGCTTCCCAATCAACTGGCTGCTTTTCCACATATACTTTTAGACCATTGGTGAAAGACGAATGACACTTTTCACAGTGATTTTTGTCAAACGTCGGAAATAACGTTGGCCGAGCTGGAATTTGAACTCGCAACCCGTGGATTGACAGCCCGCGTCGTTACCGACTGAGCTACCGGGATTCGGTTTGAAAAAAGTCAATACAACAAGCGTCATTCGTTTTCCAACATTGGGCTAACAGCCTATGTGAAAAAATAGCCAGTTGCTTGAAAAGACTGCTGTGTGAACTTGTGCTTTGATTAAGCCAGGAAACACACGAGTAGGTGAACTTACCGCCGTGTTATAACTTGGAAATTGTAGAAAACGTCATTAAAACCCAATAGATCCGTCAATAAATTGAACCATGTCATCTAAATGTCAACAATTGAATGTTTCGAAATTAACGGTTATAACAGTTAACTTGAATACATTTGCTTTTTGTGTTCAGTCTTGGTCATAATCGGCTATCTTAGACGACTAGGTGGCGAACAATGAAGACCCAGATCAGAAAGCGCGGATGGGTAGGCTGATCTTGATCTTCACTGATCGCCAATTCCTGACGGTCGATGTTGTCTGGCTTGGCTATAATATAGTGTACTGAAATACTCCTGTAAACTACTCACTTTCACTGGACGTCGTTGGTGGTCTAGTGGTGTGGGTCGTCCCTGTATAATAAATGATAAACGGATTACTATTACCTGAGGCTTCGATTGTGTGTTTGATTGACTTTTAACGCCACTTTCAAAACTATTTCAGTCATAACACGTCGTTTCCTGGGTAAATTACTAGTACTGCCGTTAAGCTAATCCTCACACTAGAGTATGACCCACAATGTTATCCCCGCATCCCTGAGCGCCAATGAGGAAAGTCACTTCTACCAGTTGTTAAAGTCTTTCGTATGACCGGACCGGGGATCAAAAACCTGAGGCTCGAAGTACAGGAACGTGTAACCCGGGATTGTAAAATAAATGACCGTTCAGATTTCTATTCATGTTCCTAACCATTTTACAACACCTGAGTCTCGAAGTACAGGGACGTGTAACCCAGGATTGTAAAATAAATGACCGTTCAGATTTCTATTCATGTTCCTAACCATTTTACAACACCTGAGTCTCGAAGTACAGGAACGTGTAACCCGGGATTGTAAAATAAATGACCGTTCAGATTTCTATTCATGTTCCTAACCATTTTACAACACCTGAGGCTCGAAGTACAGGAACGTGTAACCGGGGATTGTGAAATAAATGACCGTTCAGATTTCTATTCATGTTCCTAACCATTTTACAACACCTGAGGCTCGAAGTACAGGAACGTGTAACCGGGGATTGTGAAATAAATGACCGTTCAGATTTCTATTCATGTTCCTAACCATTTTACAACACATGAGGCTCGAAGTACAGGAACGTGTAACCGGGGATTGTAAAATAAATGACCGTTCAGAATTATGTTCATGTTCCTAACCATTTTACAACACCTGAGGCTCGAAGTACAGGAACGTGTAACCCGGGATTGTGAAATAAATGACCGTTCAGATTTCTATTCATGTTCCTAACCATTTTACAACACCTGAGGCTCGAAGTACAGGAACGTGTAACCGGGGATTGTAAAATAAATGACCGTTCAGATTTCTGTTCATGTTCCTAACCATTTTACAACACCTGAGGCTCGAAGTACAGGAACGTGTAACCGGGGATTGTGAAATAAATGACCGTTCAGATTTCTATTCATGTTCCTAACCATTTTACAACACCTGAGGCTCGAAGTACAGGAACGTGTAACCGGGGATTGTGAAATAAATGACCGTTCAGATTTCTATTCATGTTCCTAACCATTTTACAACACCTGAGGCTCGAAGTACAGGAACGTGTAACCGGGGATTGTGAAATAAATGACCGTTCAGATTTCTATTCATGTTCCTAACCATTTTACAACACATGAGGCTCGAAGTACAGGAACGTGTAACCGGGGATTGTAAAATAAATGACCGTTCAGAATTATGTTCATGTTCCTAACCATTTTACAACACCTGAGGCTCGAAGTACAGGAACGTGTAACCCGGGATTGTGAAATAAATGACCGTTCAGATTTCTATTCATGTTCCTAACCATTTTACAACACCTGAGGCTCGAAGTACAGGAACGTGTAACCCGGGATTGTGAAATGAATGACCGTTCAAATAATTATTCATGTTCCTAACCATTTTACAACACCTGAGTCTCGAAGTACAGGAACGTGTAACCCGGGATTGTGAAATAAATGTCCATTCAGATTTCTGTTCATGTTCCTAACCATTTTACAACACCTGAGGCTCAAAGTACAGGAACGTGTAACCGGGGATTGTGAGATAAATGACCGTTCAGATTTCTGTTCATGTTCCTAACCATTTTACAACACCTGAGGCTCGAAGTACAGGAACGTGTAACCGGGGATTGTGAAATAAATGACCGTTCAGATTTCTATTCATGTTCCTAACCATTTTACAACACCTGAGGCTCGAAGTACAGGAACGTGTAACCGGGGATTGTGAAATAAATGACCGTTCAGATTTCTGTTCATGTTCCTAACCATTTTACAACACCTGAGGCTCGAAGTACAGGAACGTGTAACCGGGGATTGTGAAATAAATGACCGTTCAGATTTCTATTCATGTTCCTAACCATTGTACAACACCTGAGGCTCGAAGTACAGGAACGTGTAACCGGGGATTGTGAAATAAATGACCGTTCAAATTTTTATTCATATTCCTCATCATTTTACAACACCTGAGTGGTAAACGTGGGGAATCTGAGCCTGGGCGTCTCGGGTTCGACCCACGCCCACTGCGGTCATTTTTGAGTGCCTTAGTTCAAGGCACATTTCCTATCCTAGTTATTCTGGGTTGTCCTCCAAGGATCATGAATACGTTGTTCTGTCGCCGTGATATAACTTGAATCATGTTGAAATACTAATTATTCTCCAGAAGCATTTTCTACATCACCCTTCCAACGATATTTAAGCTATACATATATCACACATTGCCATAGTAACTGATCAGTATAACCGATGCATGTTCACCGACATAATTGTTTTGTTCGTTTGTTTTTAACCACTTTCAACAAGTTTCTCGAGTTATATCACAGCGTTTCCTTGGTAGTTTACCAGTACTACTGGTCCGTTCATAATAACCCCAGCGGTTCAGTTGTAATGATACCCACACACTGAAGGGAAAGCCACGACCTATAGTACCCAAGGCAGACGGTCTACCACTACACCGCAGGGGATGTTACATAATAGTAGACCGATTTTAACCCTTTACAGATTGCATTTGACGGGTTAGCTGCAAACGAATAAGAAAGACATTTAACCCTTTCCCTCATACGACAATTCTGCAGCAGACGACTTTGAACATATTTTGTCAAACAATGGAAAAACTATATAATTGAATGGATAACCTATGGCTAAAAGTGGAAAACATTGTTGCAAAAGGAGAAATTGCTCGTTTTGTGCAATTTCTTCTTTTGTCATTATGTTTTCAAAAAGCTGTCTGCTGCAGAGGCGTCAGAAAGCGTCTATATGAGGGAAAGGGTTAACGATATGAGACACTGAACAAGCAACTTTTCATTTTGCCACAATGATTTCTACTCTGTATCAAAAAGAAAATTAACTTATGTTGCATCTTTTTCTTACAGCAGACAAGTAGACAACTTATTATAATATCAAGTAAATGACTTAAGACCAATCGAAATGAATAGCCCTAGTGTTCGGTTGATGCCAAGTCTTGAGAAATAATTTCAGATGTACACTTACTTCGAGTTGTTGTTGTAGTTGTAGTGGCCATGGTAGTCGTTGTTACTATATCTGGAAAAGAAATGATGATGATAATAACTACCTTGGTTTTACAATACAAAATAATATTGATGACACATTGAAAAACTAGTGACAACCGATTGGACGAATAGTTACTAAAACACATTTGACAGCGTTTTAACTGTTTCTGAATACTGATGCATGAAGTTTCTTAATAGCAGACACAGCAATTTTAAAGAATTACAGTGGATTATCCGAGATTCGTTAGCTGTTAATTATTTTCTTATTCATAGTGATAGGGAGATAGTAAAAAACGAGTTAAGCGACTCCAGTTAAACGGTCGAAACTTGCCGGTTTTCCCGATAGTTATACATGTAGGTGTCGTATGAATTTATACTACTGCCTTAAGGAATCGTTTCTGATAGCTAGGTTGAATGAGCTTAATTGATTGGACAAAGCTTTATCGGCTCCTCTTTGAGTTTAACACGCAACATCCATGTCGGATCACATAAAGTCTAACCATTTACAACAGTTTTAATTACCATTTGAAATATACATCTGTTAATTGTCATTTGACATCGTCTAATTGTCCAACCTGTCCTTATTTCATTTAAAGAAAAGTAGTAATAATAAATTGGATTTAACTTTAATGTCTATTGGAAATAATCCAAATGATTTGCATACACCATTTCTTTTCTTAGAACAATGGTTGGATTAACAATTTCTCATAAATAGTTTTATCTACAAAGTCATTCACCTGAAATAAAAAGCGATCGATTTAAGCAGTAACATTAACCATTTTCCATTGATATATCTGCAGCAGACGACATTTGAAAACTATGATATAAAAGGAGCAATTGTTCATAATGAATAATCTCCTTTTGTTCCCAGCAACTGCATTCAATAAATATACTTTCTATTATAGAGATTTTTCCATTTGGTTTGCCTAGATTTTTAAAGTCGTCTACTGCCGACTCGATGTATGTGGACAAGGGTTACATTGCCATGTCCTACCTTGGCAAGCTGCGGCGGTCAGATCAACTCGCATGTTTTGGAGTGCATCGAAATCGTTGGCATAAAGCATATGGTTTGAATCAGTCGCCATTGACGTCAGTTCAGCTTTATTTACTTGAGATCCGACGCCGACTGTAATGACCCTTACATGACTTTGTTTCAACAAGTTGGCTTCCGACAAAGACCTTATGTTGGATGTTGAAGGTCCGTTAGTCAACAGGATGACGTATTCAGGGACTCCGGTCCGCCCACCGTGTAAATGGGAGAACATATACGACCTGGCGTACTGTAGGCCATGGTCCGTGTGGCGGCCACCAGAACGGTAAGCAATCTTTTGTATGCTGGACAATAAACTGGCTTTAGTTGTATAAGTATTCAAGTAGAATTCTCGGTGAGCAATATCTGAATACGTGACCACAGCCACTTGTATGTCCTGTGTACCGATCTTGAGGTCATTGACTACACGTGATATAAAATCCAGCTGTTTGTGGAAGTCTACGGCACCGACTGTTGTTGACGAGTCAACAACAAAGACGATGTCGGCTTTTGTTAGAAACACACATGCTGAAATATAAACATATGAGTGGTACTCGAGGAAACCGAACCGTAAATACTACACAAGTGGAAAAAGTTAGGTCAATGTTACAGTCGGAAACGACTCCTGACGTTTATCAGGGGCGTAGCTTGGCAATAATCAATGTGTAGGCCGTCTCGTGAGAAAATCAACATTGCGGACCCGGATCAGCCTAAGCATGCCACACAGGCGTATCCGGATATACACATTTCGCCTCCTGTGGATTTTCTGTTTCAGGAATCACTACTCTATTTATCCCCCCTTAGGCGGAATGTGTCGGCAGGATCAGTCTGCGCGGACAGCGAAGGCTTATCTGGTCGATACATTACGAAGATGTGTATCGCCGCAGCTGCATTTTGGGGCATTTTTAGAAAAAATGTGTAGGCACGTGCCTACAGTGCCTAAAGGGAGCTACGCCCCTGTTTATTTGGAAGAAGGAGTAGACGACCTAACGTTACATTCATGCTAGTGATCCAAATAAAAACTGCTTTACAGAAGTTTCTTGAAATGTTATATCATTGATTTTAAGCAAATAGCGCAGAGCTAGACCATACTGCTAGGGATGCGCTGACTAATCTGGATATACACTGGTCGCAAATGCCTAACGGTTGGTTTGACCAGATATTGTTTTATAGAAGTAGAACTCATATACGTGTATGTTTAATACGTGCATTTTAACGCTTTCTAACATACAACAAATCTGCAACAGAACAGGGCCTACTTCAAAAACATATTGGCGAAAATTGGACAATCTCTTTAAATACAAGTTTACTGATTAAATAGGGCTGAGAATATTATGGCGAATGTAGAAATTGCTCTTTGTCAGTAATTTCTCTTTTTGTTACTCCTTTTGTAAGAATTGTTTCAAAAGTCGTCTGCTGCAAATGTGTCAAAATGTCTGCAGATGGGAAATGTGTTTTATAGATGGCAGTAAAATACATCATGCATATTTTCAGCGGTGTTGCCATGTACAATGTGTACTTATCACCAGTACTATGTATGTTTTACTTGACGGTTTTAACTTTATCTTGCTCTTTATGCAAATGTATATTATTATGACGAACTACAAGAACATTAGTTTATTCGGTAATTAGGCATCCGGCCCACAATACAACATGTAATACAAATTGTATATTCTAATAATTTTGTCACGTTAATAACAATCTTTTTATCTGTAATGGGATGTTCATTGCCAGATGCAGAAAATATATTTTCTAGGCTAGGTTGTTCAATATACCATGTAAATAAGAATTTCTTTCTAATAGCAGCTTTTCATTGTTTCACAAATTAAAAAAAAGCTCGACAGTATTATCTTTATCCCGGATCTTTATGCAATGATTTTAATATGGTGTCCATGTAATTTCATTAAATTTGTGATTTGTTTTGTGAAAACACACATGGTGAAATAGATAACAAACAAACAGTTTAAATGTAATAGCCATGCGTCTACATCATAGGGATGTACATATTTGTACTTAGGTCAGGATCAGTTTAATCGTATCACGTGATAGGGTCTTACTTGTGCAAGTCACGAACGTTAACTCCGATTTGACACGCTGTAGAGCATCAAACGAGGCCACCGAGAAAGTATGCTGTGTGTCCGAGGCGATGTGTGCTAACTCAGTGTGCCCAACACCAGAACCCACACCTGGAATAAAAAAGAAACCGGTGTACAACAGTGGTCGTCATTCGTTGACGCGCATGGTGTATTATATCTAAGGGTGTTAACACTAGTTTGTCCTTAACCATGCACCGAGTTTAATGCCTATCGTACCAAAGGTCCCAGGTATGAATCTCGTGATAAGCGGATTACGACTTTATGATTTTTCCACATATACGACGTGAGAACTGGTTTTATCTCAAGGGAGCAGACACTGAACTCAATTAATTAGCTAAAGTCTTGGTTTGCCATCGATGTAAAAATAAGTTTAAATTAATTTAAATATATGTGTTTGTATGTATGGTATCTGTTTCAACAACTGTTTCACTAATTTCACGGCGTTTCATGGGTATTTAAGTTTTAGTGCTAGGCTTATCCTGACAGCAACGCATCCGTCGTATTGCTATCCTCGTGATTCGGAGCGTCAAGGAAGGAAGCAACGGATACGACTTTCAAAGTGTTTGGTATGGCCAAACAGAGGATCGAGCCCTGGTTTGCACGCGATCTCGAGATTGGCGCTCTTACCGCTAAATGACAGAGGCGGTTGATCTATTTGTTTGTACTCAGTTATTGTTGACTGACCATTGACTCAATTGTTCACTTGTCCAGGGAACGTCGTGATATAACTTAAACATTTAGAAAGGCGGCGTTAAACACCATACAAACAAACAAACAAACACACAAAAGAACAGCTGGACAGTCTGTTTGTGATACATATCGCTATTCGGAGACATACTGGATGTTTGTCCGACTAGATGGCAGACAGTGCTTCAGGGCTGTTTTAGTTTCTTGTACATACGTACGGGTATGTCACTTCGTAAGAGCAGTTCTTATTGACTTCGTTACTACAAAGTCAGGTAGAACAATAGTTGAGCGTTGCTATAGGACAACCAACTTTAGCGCAATTATTACACGTATAACACGTGGTGCAATAGACCTGCCTGCGCAGATATACTATACGGTGCAATTGTATAATGTTTTACATAAGTTTCTTGAAACCTGCAACTAGTGAAGATGAGTGGATAGTTTAGCTGATCTGAAATTGTATTGTCGCAAATGCCTCATGGTTGGTTTTCGCAGAGCGCCGTTCGTCTAAGCGTTAGACGGATTGTCTCTCGATTCTGAAGTCACACATTTTAAACAACGAAAATCACTTTAAGGTCAAAACTACTCATTACCATATCGGAGTTTTCTGACACAATTGTAGACCTATTTGTATGGGTAGCTCATGCAGAACTGAAAATGCGCAATTATGAACTTACTTGGATATTTAACAAGGTAAAGTTTTCCCGTGAAAAACAGGATTTAACAAAAACTTCGCAAAATATGAATCAAGTTCTGAAAATACATGTCTATGCATGTAAGCACTAGTGAGTAATTTCTCATATTCTCACATGTCCTTCAATAGTCATCTACTTCAGGTACATTTGACTCGAAGTCAAACGGGACCAGTACAATGACTTCGAGTTATTGACGTTTTCGAGCGATCGCTGGCTAAATATACTAAATTCAATTATGCATTGTCAGCTTCGTAATTCATTTATACCTCTTTCCCTCATACGACAATTCTGCTGCAGACGACTTTGAACATATTTTATCAAAACATAAAAAATCTCCATAATTGAATGGATAACCTATGACAAAAAGTTGGAAACATTATGGCAAAAGTAGAAATTGCACGCTTTGTGCAATTTCTTCTTTTGTCACTATGTTTTCAAAAAGCCGTCTGCTGCAGAGGCGTCAGAAAGCGTCTATATGAGGGAAAGGGATACTTGACTGTTTATTATGGAAATCAACCCAGGCACACCAACATATCAAGACAAACTTCAAAGAAATTACTTTTTCCAAAGACAGATGCGCTGAAGGAAATTGTTCGAGTTGAATGGTATGTTCGAGTTATCGCAAGTCCAATGTACGTCATTTATCGTCTATATCAGAAAGAAAAGATTAAATATGCTAGTACTAACCGATAGCCACGACGGTCATGTTGTGCTCATGCTTAAGTAGGTTGGCTTCTACTTCCGTTCTGTTAGGTTGTGTGGACTGTCCGTCCGTCACCACAATCACGATCCTCTCAACGTTACTTCGTCCTCCTGTAATAGGTAATGTAGTACGTCACATTTTGTAATTTATTCATGGTGAACACTTTCATTTTATAAAAAATAATTGGGAAAAAAATGCAATACCTCGTTAGGATAATACAAATAGTATCTCTATATTGCCCATATGCCATTAAAGCGACTCAAATCCAGATGGCACGGAACAAAAATAAAAAAAAAACAAAAAAAAGAATTCGCCCTAAATGTTATTCTTTATGTTATCCAAGTAAAAACAGGGTAGAAAATGTATCGTTTTTTTATCAATACCGTAACTAATTCGTATAAGAAAATTTGGGGAATCCCATCCAGGACCGTCTTACTATAAATAGCCTATATATGGTCTTTTTACAAGAGAAAATTGATGCAACGCATCAATGTCGCCGGATATCCATAGCGCAGTTATGCATAACACTAACATTATAGTAGTTGAATAAACAGTTATCAACTGAAGGGCATATTGGAACATCAGGGGTGGGGTCAAGTGAAAATGTATCATAACTTGCATTGTTTTGTCAACGAAGTGAATGATAATTGAAGCCTTTCATTGTTTATGATCAATCTCCATTTCAAAGTAGGTTGACCATACACACAACCAACTAATTATTGAGCATAAACAGTAATGGAAATGAGTAATCTTGCCAATCATTAGTCTTAGTATGTATACAGTGCTTTCATTAAGGAATAATTATAAGATTTGTGAATTCCACATACACTTTTCAAGATGTTTGTCAGAATATTTGAATTTTATTATTTTTCAATAAAACCACAAAACAGACAATTTAGGATTTGCATGCAATAGCACGTCATTTTACCTTTCCTCTTTTAAAGTCAACAGTGGACATCTTTGCAGCAATCTACTTTTAAAACAATGAGATAAGGGTTAAATCGCTGAAGACATGAGTTTTCTCTTTTTCTCAAAATGATATTAGCTTAGCATCCTAATTATATCATACTTTAACAAATGTTGAAATGTTGTTCAATATTTATAAATTAGACCACCTTCGAAATATAATATCAACTAAACAGTTAAATCTCATTAAAATTGTTGTATAATTTAAACTTAATTTCGAACATAAACTGAGCCCTACAACATGTTAATTTATTTTAATTCTTTCCTTCCTTTTTTATAATGGAAATTACAAACTACTCATGTTTTAAAATTATATTATGATGAGCGCCCTTGTGTCAATGATGCATAACAATATGCAGATCGGAAGCAACATGCCTTTAGGGAATTAAATGACAAAATTGTCAAGGACGAAATAATTTTGTACGAAAGACCGATTCTTTCTTATTCGCAGAGGTGTCGTTCTTGAAACTCTCTTTATAGGCAGAGAGTGTTCGTTCAAAGTAATTTTTCTATTAAAACTAGTTTTATCTCGGTTTGTTCATTTCTTTATTTGTTTCGAACCAAATAAACATTTTAAATCACCTACGATTTACTATTTGTAAGTGAGTGTAAAGAAACGGCTCTCTGCAAAGGAGATTGATCTACGCAGTTGGTATTCGCGAGTCACGCTTCAAGCAGGTGCGCGTATGTAAACAAATTAGACTGCGACGTAATTTTTTGTAGTTATCGCCTTTTGAGTATGTAGTATATAGTGTAAAATAAAGTATTTCAGTCTAGCTAATAGGGACTGTTTTGTCTTCGTAAATAAAACAAAAAAACATAAATGAGAGTCAAAATAAAGAAACAGAAAATACCTAAAACATCGGAATATTTATTTCATTTTAGATGTGTCATTACTTAGTGTTTTTAAACAAACACAATTGTAATATGTTCAAGACATCTAAATGTGTTTCTTTCTAATAATAATCCCCCCTCCCATGTGATTTCCGAAAACCTATTAAAAATAGAAGTCGCGGGCTTCTGCCCGGCGACTAATAAAGTATAGCAGTCTAGCTAATAGGGACTGTTTTGTCTTCGTAAATAAAACAAAAAAACATAAATGCGAGTCAAAATAAAGAAACTGAAAATACCTAAAACATCGGAATATTTATTTCATTTTAGATGTGTCATTACTTAGTGTTTTTAAACAAACACAATTGTAATATGTTCAAGACATCTAAATGTGTTTCTTTCTAATAATAATCCCCCCTCCCATGTGATTTCAGAAAACCTATTAAAAATAGAAGTCGCGGGCTCCTGCCCGGCAACTAATTAATACCATATATATATGCTATTTATAGTAACACGGTTCTGTATGGGATTCCCCGAATTTTCTCATACGATTACATTACGGTAATTATTATTTCAGCATAGGATCAAATAGAGAGACTTAACGAGGTATTGTGTTGGTGTTTGTTTTATATTTCTTTTTTTTATAGTTTTTTATAGTTTGTCTTAAATGAAAATTCGGACGCCTGTGATTCTACGCCGCTTTCAATAGTATCACGGCATTTCTGAACACCGAACCGTGAAGCCACACTTACCATTTAAAAACCATTGACATGACCTGACCTACCGGAGATCGAACCCTAGTTTCTGCACTCAATGCGGACTCTTTTAACCCTTTCCCACCTGCAGACGCATTTTGACGCAATAGCAGCAGACGACTCTTGAAAACATTGTGGCCAAAGGTGAAATTGCTCATGATGAGCAATTTCTCCTTTGGCCACAATGTTTTCAACTTTGTTTTACTTTGTATAGAGTTTTTTCAGGTTTTTGTCATTATGTTTTCAAAGTCGTCTGCTGCAGATTTGTTGTATGTGGGAAAGGGTTAACCGAGGCGGTGACGGAACAATTTAACCACCAGTACATAGTTTAAGCTTTTTGAGTTTACACATATTCGATTTATACTACTTACACAAATAGTAAGGGTAGCCCGACCTGTTTCCCATACCTGTATTTTATAACCGGAACTAGGATGCAACAAGTTCTCCCTTCGTCTGACATGCCATTGGGTACGTTAGAAAATACTTTTTATTTTGATTGTGGGCAGAATTATATACATGTCCATCAGAAATTGGCTGCTCACCTTTAGAGGCAAGAAAACTGTGAGTCCTGACATAATTTAAAGCTAGATTTGTATAGGTGGCGCCACTGTGGTAAGTCACGTGGGTGAGCGCCTGTAATAACGAGGCTTGATCGTGATATTTGTTGAGGGGGAATAGCTCGGTGACTCGAGAGTTGAACAAAACAACACTTATCTGAAATAGATAAATATCATTACCAGTAGGAGATACATGTATAGTATCAAGTCGAACACGCGAAAGCATCAACAGTCGAAAGTTAAATATATATTTGAAAAACAATTTTTGAATTGTAAAGATGTTTTTTTTTTTTTTTTTCAAAGTTTATATTCAATTAGTTCTATTTTAGACTTTGCATCTGTTTTTATCTTTTTTTACCGTGCAATATATTGCTTACCAAGAGAAAAAGAGCCGTAGTGAGAAAGGCATCGACGAAGACTAGCCGATGAGTGAAGGTGTGATAAACGCAAATAAGCATAGTATGGCAATAAATTATATAGTCCTTACTTAGTTCGCTCAAAACAAAACAACAACACTACTCTATGTTGTGCGTACAGGGAGACGCATGTATTGGCAGTCGACACACACATATACAATGTACATATATATAACAGGCATATGTTTGTAATAAATACATTACAGAAATGTAAAAGAAATACATGTTTGTACCGGTACTCAGACATTAGTTACTGCGTATGGCTGACTCGCCCAGGAACAACCAGAGATAAAACTAATAGTAAAAAACTCTGGAAACCTGTGTCCATTTGTCAAATGTCATACCATGAAATGTCGAACCTCATTTGCAGTATTAATCCTTAAGATATCATTTAATAATGTATGAGTATACTCATATGTATTGAACTTAAGTTTTCTCTTTTAACTTATTAATCATACCTGAAATAGGAATACTATCTAACAAAGATTTCCAAACAGAAATAAATATAAATACATTATTCCCTTATCAAATAATATATAAAAAATGATATCATTTCCATTTCAAAATTCTAACATGTTATTAACCAAGAAATATCTAATTTTAAATCTTAGAAATGCGACTGCCTCTGTCGATTGTCTCGCTAGAAGTGAGTTCTCGAAACGCCCAAGCTATAAATAGCTATCGCACATACATCCCGTGCGTATACAAAACCGGTTTTGTAGCTTCCCTCCGTGAGGACAAAGGTACTCAGCTATACGTTGTACCGTCGAGTACCAGCAATTCATGTCAGTTGAATGAATGATCCTTATTAGCTTGAACAATCGCAACCTCACGAGGGTGTATGACATGAAATTAAAGATGCTTTAAGGGTGACTTACCTGGACATCTTTAGGCCCTATCTGGAACTGGTACGAGAAATCTCGGACGAATTCCACCTCTTTTTGGAAATTTGTTGAGCCTTCACTCGCAGATGAATCCAGTACAAAGACAATATCGGCTGGTTTGTTACCACATTCTGAAATCAAAGTAATGGGAGCTCGAAACGATAATTGTCCGAATTGTTACCATCAAGAATATTGCCTCATTATACCTAGCTGTTTCTCAATATACAATGCTTCTGAATTAAGACATATCATATTCCAATAGACAACGTTTGGAAGATTATGGTTTAAACATGCTATAAAACTATTACCTTATTTTGTGTGAAGAGGAGTTAGTCAATCAAATTAATCAACACGAGCATCACGGTCGAACATTGATTGTTGTCTCTAATTATCTCACCTGATCAAAAGAATCGCATGATTATGTTTTCCCCGCTTCATACGATTGGGAACCCTTCTGTTCATATCAATGGTTATACATATAATCAGTCTACAGCTATACAAATCCGCTACCTCACTGTTAATTTTAATTATAACTGGCACTCTGCCAATCAACTAAATACAGTAACATTTATCCTTTAAAACACCTTCATATACTTTAACGGTCGATTATCGAGAAAAAAAACCTTCGACATTTGTAAACCTTTGCAGGAACATAGACAGACTGATTTTATTTAAATCCGGCTAATAGAAAATTTCAGTTGTAAAATAATAAATAGCAATAATAACTTAATAACGATCTCATTATTTCACCACTAGAACATGGCGATAGACTAGTATTTACTTACCGGGGAAAGCTGTCGGTCTTGGTGCAATGGCTGTAAATAATGCAAATTTGTTCATTAATTTGGTTTTAAGATCAATTAAAATGATGGATTATAAAATATATTCATGCACCAAAATATAACATTGGCATCAGACTACCATTTATATGTGGTTTCTTTTTCAACCACATTGACTCTTCCATGTGCAGGGTCATTTTGAGGCTTCTGCAGAAGACTTTTTAAAACATAATGGCTAAAAATAAATGCTCATATGATCAATTTCTGCTTTTGTTGCAATATTATCAACTTATTTTTTACATGTGGAAAATGGTTAAAATATGTTTTGAATGTGATGGGAAATCCCTCATGCTTCAATCTTTTTAAAGCCGCCAAGCGGTTTGGACACTTATTAATCTCGAGTTATGGCTAAAATGAAAAAAATAACCCATTCCCTGGTTTGCAAGTTTGAAATGTATTACTATATATAATATAGGTGCTACCTATTTAAAACAATGTCGTAAAATGTTTTGTAAACACAAATTATATAGCATACTATGGCCGTTAATATGGATTTTCTAAAATGATTGAACACGCGAAGATAATGTTTAATTCAAGTTTTTTTGCACGACCACTACACTCGTATTGCTTTTTTTCTATAATGACCTACAAACAGTTCGTTAGAATATAAGTGAACGAAAATTATACCGCACTTTATAAATTCAAACATTTATATGTTCTTTTTCGTAAATAGGTAGCACCTACAGCTGGATTCGGTGAATTCCGTGTGAATTCGTAAGAGATCAGTATTGTTCGTGGAAATGACCGACAAGTCAACGAACAACACCCATACTTTACGACCTTTGCCGGAAATATCCGAGCTTATATATATTGTTAATATATACCGACGTCAAACGGAAATCGCCGAGCCCATTTGGGGCATTCTATGTTAAGTGTCTAGGTTAACTCACTACCGCAAGCGTGAGCCTCCACATCGTCTTTAACTGTGTGCAAAATATCAAAACTGCCCACAAAGAAGGCGTGGTTTCGGTCAGTGGCTATACCGTTGATCTCATACTGGTTTACAGATGGTCCTACCCCTATGGAAACGATTTTGACTGCTGCGTTCTGCGGTTTGAAAACGTTTATGTTAGCACAATTTTACGCGACTCATATGACAGGTGAAGTGTTCAAAGTAACTAAATGGTCGTGCACATTTATGTGTACATTTCAATTATTGCAACTTCATATTCTATATCAGCCGAGGCATTTTTTAAAAGAAGTACTTTAACTCTTTCAGTGCCCGTATCAACATATTCATAGGCTTGTATTACTTGAAATATCTATTCGCCGGATTTTGAACATTGAAGAGTCTACTTTTGAAAAGTCGGCGCTGAAAGCGTTATACGCCGATTAGTTTAACTCTTTTAGCGCCAAATTGTCTAAAGTTGACTCTTCAATGTTACAAATCGGGCTATTTTGATAACTGAAAGACAAACAATGCTGATTTCAGGTGAGACAGTTCGTTTACGGGCTGACTCAACTGAATCTGTATTGTTTGCAAATACCTCAATATTACCTATGGCGCTGAAAGAGTTAAACTTCTTTATTTTTACATCGATTGCGAAACAAACTTTCAGCTGATATTAATCACGCTCGATGTCTGCTTCCTGGAGACCTTACCAGTACTCGCGCCGTTTTAGTGAGGCAGAAACCGCTCATCACGGGAGTCGAACCCGGCCTTTGATATGAGAGGTTGTACCACTGCACCACTGTCTTCCACAACGCCGTTTAATGATGTTTTCTAGTTTTTCTTGGACGATTCCTAGGAAAATTATTAGTTCTGTGAATATGTTTATTCAGCCAACAGTGCATAAGTCCTCAAGCTATTCCGTCTCAGAACTCCAAAGATGGAAGTCATTATTTGTTTGTATGGTGTTTAACGCTGCATTTACATATCGAGGGCTTGGCGTGAAACGGTTGTAACTTAAATTGGTATTTTTTTACCAAGGTTAATCACCTCGCCATAAAGTCTTTATAAGCGTTAAATCATTTTACTTGGTAAACAGTGGAAATTTAGGTACCATTGCTCGTTCTGAGAAATGGCACCTAAATGTGCATTGTTTACAAAGGGGTCAAAATTGCCCCTAAACCAGGGTTTTCAAAATAGGTTTTTAGTTACAACCGTTTCACGCCAAGCCCTCGATATGTTCATTTAAATCGCGGCATTTACAGGGTAAATTACCATTACTTCTGGTCCATTTTATCCAGACACCAGAGACCAGAGGTCACTAATACTATTTTGAAATCGTTCGTACGACCACCTTTCTTGTTGCTTCCTGACCCGTTTTATGTGGTTATTTGGAGGAATATATTTAAGTTGTTTGAGCCGAGCCCCACTAGCTCAGTCGGTAGCTAAAAGGGCTGTCAACCGAGGTTTAAAGTTCGAGCTCCAACTCGACCAACATTCATTCCTACGTTTGACAAAAGTCAATGCGACAAGCGTTAATCGGTCACCAATGGTCTAATAGCCTATGTGGAAAAGCAACTTGTTGCTTGGAAAGACTGTTCTGTGAAGTACTGGTGTATGAAATCCAAGAAACACATGGGAAGGTGCACTGTTCGCCGTGATATGACTGAACAATATCAATCAACAAGTTGCTTGATTTGAAAACATCGGACGAAACATGTGACATCTGGACATTTTAATGTTGATAGCATTTATACAAAATTGCGTTTTGAACAATCATTCCTTTGTTTTCGATGATTTTCAAAAGTCGACGAACGCAGATGCATCTTATGTCGTCTGGGAAATATAACCATTAAATCTCGCATGTAGTCTTTAACCTTTTCATTACAGAATTTCAAACTTAACATATGGAATAGTTCATATCCATTTCTATGAATAGTATGATAAACCTGTAGAGTTAAGCAGTCAACAGTATACTGGATGTTCTGGCTAGCCTGGCTCTTTACTGGTGACGCAGGCTTCCTACAATCGTTTACAGCAGTTAAAGTATTTAACCCTTTTCCACATACATCAAATCTGCTGCAGACGACTTTGAAAACATAGTGACAAAAGCTGCAAAATCTCCATAAAAGATAGCTTAATTGTTAAATAAAGTTGAAAAGATTTTGGCCAAAGGAGAAATTGCTCATGATGAGTAATTTCGACTTTGGCCACAATGTTTTTTCAAGAGTCGTCTGCTGCTTTTGTCTCAAAATGCGTCTGCAGGTGGGCAAGGGTTAAGAAAGTAGTAAACTAAAATCAGGGTCCTAACTGTATTAGGTTCTTAATTTACCTGACACAATCAAAACATCATTCAGGTTTAGGAATAAGACATTGATACAATACTTCCCTAACGTTTTAATCAGTCAAAAGTACTGTAACACCCGATATATTGTTTTTAATCTATGAATTATATGAATTAATTAAGGTAGAAAGTATGAATAAAATTCGATAACAGTGGCATTAACAAAAGGTGGTTTTCTAATTATAAAACATAGGCACATTGTACTAGTTGATAAATACTAAGTGATTTTATTGAGAGATATGTATGCTCCTCTTCCCATTATGTTGTGATGAAGTTGAAATTTTAATTTGATTTGCCTTCACTGTTTATTTTTATGTTTTTGATAATGCAAGCGAAATCAAATTTTATCTATAAATTAATTTTGACATCTGTCGTCTCGATCGAATAAAAGAAAAGTATATTTTTGGAATACTGGTAACCCTAGATGCACAACTCTTAGGTATCATCAGTGACTGGACATTGCATCGCACACAACAACAACTTCTTGGACAACCAGTTACAACCAAAACATAGAATAGTTCATAATCAAGATGACAGCAACAAAACATGTTTACGAAATGGATTTATAGACACTACCTTTTTATATCAACAATCCATCAGCTAAATTATAGTGACCGTGATATAGTTAATGTACTACTTTACCTTTAATAATTGTGCCTCACTCAAAGTTTTACTGATATCATTCGAATGCCCGTCTGTAAGGATTATCAATGCCAAAGAAGCGCCTGTTCTTCCCCCATGGTTTCTAGAGAACTGGTAATACCGAGCGTAGTGTAGACCCTGATCTGTTGCGGTGCTACCAGTGTGATATGTGGCTGTCTGTATTGCCGCCATAAGCGAGTACTTGTCCGTGTGTCTGTCGTATAAATACATGTTCATTCCCTTCACATTACCCTTTCCAACATACAACACACTTGCATAAGTCGATTTCGAAAAGATTTATTCAAAACACCGGATTCCACTATAAATGAAACAACATGAATAGTGTTGAATACTTTGTAGTACAATTTAAAATTGCTCAAAATTCGTCTTCTACAGAGTCGTCAGTCCACGTCTTTATATGGGAAAGAGTTAAACAGAATCCCTTTGACGAATATGGTTCAAAAGACTACCGAATGTCTTTATAAAATATTGTAGAAAAAGGAGATACTGCTCAATATCATTTCGGCTATTTTGGTTTAATTTTAAGACAACTATAGACCTTCTTCCAATTTTATTTATAAGATGAAGTTGTTCTATTCTCAGACGTTTTCAAAGCAGACGATTTAAATTACCACAAACAAATAATAAGCAAATGTAAACGGCCACTTCCAAACAGACATATACATGTGTTACTAAATTATATTACGTCTAATGGGAGGAAGTATAATAAAGTCGAGACGATCCAGGAAAAATAAAACAATAGCTAAGGTAATTACCACTGCCTGTTTTTGTAATGCTACGTTTAAACTATGGTCCCGGCGGCCACGGCAGCCCCGTTTGCCCGAAACGTAGTGCGCCGTGGGACTTTGGCCATTTTCCCCTCTGTATTCAATTGTGTTACGTCTTGGCACGTTTTTGGTATATCCGTGATGGGCCGTGGGAAGAAGCGGGGCTGAGTCCCGGAGGCGCCAATGCGCAGTACGGTTCGGCCCGCGGTCTACTACGGATGCCAGTAAGCTCCCTCCCGTCCTGTCATGTTCTGATAGGGTCCCTCACGTTTCTCACGTTCTGATCAAGGTCTGACACGTTTTTTCAAGTTCTGTCAAGGCTTTCTACGGATGAAACGTGGACGCCGGGCAGCTTTGGAACACGTTTGATCCCACGGTATAAAAAAGAAGGCCTCCCAAGCAATAGCAATCGTTGAATCCTGAGACATGAATGCCCAAGATGAAGAAGATTTTGTTCGTGTATGTTTGCTGGGCTTTGCGACAGCAACAGGAAGGCCAGCAGCAGTTGCAGAGAGGGAATGTTAGAGTGCAGCAGTCAGGAAGAAGGCGAACAGGGCGGATAAGAAGGCCAAGAGCCATGTGGGTGCGCGAATGGTTATCGGAAGACAGAAGGCACACAGTCTGTCTTTCGCCGCCGCGTCTTTGTAACCAGCCAGCCCCTTGTAGTACAGCGTTGGATTCTGCTGGAGGAAGTCAATGATGAGCTCCTTCTCATCCTCTGATAAGTTAGTGATGACCCTGGGGGCTGCCCTCCTCCTATCAGGTCTTCTTCAGCCTCCCCAACCTCCTGTCCAGGTTCCAGCTAAGGGACCGGGTCAGCAGCAGCAGCACGCTCCTCTTCATCTGGCGGCGGTGAACGGCAAGGATCTTCAGGCTAATGGTAGTGGTGGTGCAGGACGGGGGAGGCTTCCTACGTCTTGGATTCTTCGGTCTTCTCTCTTCGTAGTGTAGATGCAGTAATGTGTCGTCGATTGCTCAGACTCAAATGAAACACCCCTGCCTGTCCCGGATTTTATATACTCCCTCCCAGACCGTGCGCGCCGTGTCAGACCGTAGTAGAACGCAATGCGTTGTAGCGCGCCGGCCCCGTAAACCGTCACTTGCCGGGACGCGCCGTAATTTAACATGTCTGACCGTAGTAGAACGCAACGCGCCGTAGCGCGCCGGGCACGTAAACCGTCACACGACGGGACGCGCCGTGATTGGACGTGACAAAACTTGAAAGGACCGTGAGATGCCGGGGAACACACATGCTTCCCGTCCCACTACGGACCGCCTCCAAGTTGTGTTACGGCCTATTACGTACTGTCACTTTTTGTTGCGTTCACCCCGTTTTGCTACGGCCTACTAGGTGTCTCCTCCGCACCGTGACTTCCGTGGCAAATCTGTTGACAGTTTAAAAATCTGGCACAGCATCCACGGCAATCACGGCCTGTCACGTTTGTCCATCCCGTCCCCTCACGTTGTCTCACGTTCATCCCGTTTTGTCCACGGTGGCTTGAAACGGGGCTGTGTTGGCCGCCGGGAACATAGTGTAAACGTAGCATAACAGTCGTGTTGCTTAACTGGTTTAACCTTTTCAGCGCCAAAGGCAATATTGAGGTTTTTGCAAACAATACTGATTCAGGTGAGACAGCTCGTAACGAGCTGTCTCACCTGAAATCAGCATTGTTTGCCTTTTAGTTATCAAAATTGTCTAAACTTTGATTACATGAGTAATGGAGACGCCTAATTTTGAATATGGAAGAGTCTACTTTAAACAATTTGGCGCTGAAAGAGTTAAATAAACACAAAATGACTGAATTAATGAACTACCAGATACTAAATTTGAGGTCGTATTGACTCTCAGTAAAGGGGTCTTCTGAAGGCATATTGCCGTACAACAAACTAATGTCGCTTAACTTCTGGTATTACTTTGTCACAAGATGCATGCATCTACGACTACATCTAATGTATGTGCTAATGCACACGATTGCATCATTGTCTTCATTGGACGCATATGTTTTTATATGTTTGTATCTTGTCCCGAAAGCGTTAGACGTGACTTATGTATTTTCAACAAAATTGGTATAACAAAAATACACATAATGGGATAAATCATGACAATTTGTATTGGGAGAACATGTTTGTGCGTCATGTTATTCCTTTTTGAGCACATGTCAGGATGAGGTTAATATTCTCAATTAAGACTACAATTACGTAGAATTAATAGGCCTTATAATGGTCTTATCAGTACATTACTAGGGTGACAATACGTACGAACTAAGATATAATTCGTTATGAAATGTACTTGTAAAAAGAAATACAAATAAGCTAAGATATCTTTCGTTAAGAGTTATACTTGTAAAAAGAAGCAATACAAACGTGCTAATATTTAATTCATTATGAGCTATACTTGTAAAGGGGAGCAAAACAAACGAGCTAAGATAGACTACTTGTAATGGGAAGTAATACAAACGAGCGTAAACATAAACTGTTCTTGTAAAGCGATTCAAACGAGCTTAACTATATAATTCATTATTAGCTTTGCTTGTTAAGAAAATCAATACAAGCGAATTAAGATACAATTCATTATGTGCTGCCTTAAATACGTAAGAATCTAGAAAAATTCCAATGTGAGCTATACTTGAAAAGGGAAACAATACTAACGAATTTAGATATAATTAATTATGAGCTTCACTTAAAAAGGTAGGCAACATGTCCGAGTTAAGACATAATGCATTTTGACCCATCCTTGAATACATAATTTTTTAGATAAATTTCACAGTGAACTGTACTTGAAAATGGAGACGAGTTAAGACAACACTTATCATCAGCCGTACTTGAATATACGTAAGAGTTAAGATATAATCCATTATGAACTATACTTGAATACGTACGAGTTGAGATAGAATACGTTTTGAGCTCTACTTGAATACGTGATCAGCCCAAATTGAACACCAGCCGGGCCGACATCGTAATCCTTTACAAAGCTTGTCACGAAGTCGAGTTGTTTATGAAAGTTGACCGATCCCACGCTAGACGAAGAGTCCAGGACAAAAACGATGTCCGAGGGTTTTGAACCACACACTTTTGGTATGGTGCCTGTAACAATATTGACATTATGAGCCGTTCCATGAGAAGACCAACATAATGGTCTCTACGTAATGTATCGACCCAGATCAGCCTGCGCTGTCCGCGGTCAACACGTTCCGTCTCATGGGGTTACAGGTGTAGAGTAATGATTCATGAAAAAGAAAATCCACAGGAAGCGAAACAATTCTGTCTGGGTTATCCTGCGCGGTATGCTTAGGTTGATCTGGATCGATTCTGAGTCCACAATGTTGGTTTTCTCGTGGAACGGCTCATATGTTAACCCCCTTTCCCACATATAAAAAATATGCTGCAGACGACTTTGAAAACACCTAGACAAAAATATGAAACAGTTTTATAAATAAAATTTTATTTTCACTATGTTTACACATGGCATCTGCTGCAATGGCGTTAGAAATCGTCTGTATGGCGGAATTTTCTGATTAGATATGTTAAGATTATATCGTTTTACCCATGGCCTGTTTTAGGCTAACAAATGCAATCGAATATCAAATCGTTAATATAGTTGAATGAGTGTTTCTTTTTATTTAAATCATTTAAATATGAGGAATTGTTGCCGAATATTGCATGACAATTATACATATACCCAGGAACTTCACACTGTAGTTTCATACACTACAACAATACACTTAAGAAGAAACAGCATATTTCGCGTATTTTGTTCAATATGTCAAAAATTGATGTCCGTCGAGCGCGGCTCATCTGTATTATGAATTATCAGCATTGATTGTTTGGCTTTTTAAGGCGGTTTGGTTTGGGGTGAAACCCCTCTGACCATGTACTTACAAGCAACCTTTTCTATCTCGGCCTGTACGGTGTCTAGTGAATTGAAGTTGGCTACACTAAACACATGTTGTGAATCGGTTGCTATCTTCCCAAGTTCAGTTTTGGAAACAGACGCTCCTATCCCGACAGCGATAACCTGTTAATAACAGTAACACAAACAAGACAATCGCAGAAAGAATAAGGTACTTAAAGTACGATTTGCTCCATTATAGTACATTGATTCCGAGTAGACACATTTTCTAAATAACCAACATAGCATGAACAAACATTTTGATTCATTTGGGAAATTTCGGAATATTTGTAGTATTGGCAATCTAAATCCAGCTAACCGACTTGATTTGGCACTAATGATGAGCAGTTATTCCAGTAGTTATCTCCCTTGGTTAAGCGGTGTGATGTCGCATTACTTTATATGTTCGCTCCTCCTTGTCACAACTCATAGCTATCTAGGAACCGGGTTAATACCCTGATTTAGATAAACGGTATCGAATATACTGTTAGGTAGTTAGGTAGAGCTTGCTACAATTAGCAAACATAAACTTGAACTAAATGCACACCTGCGGTACTATCAGTGTATTATTACGACGATTAACGGTAGTCAATCTAACAATCATGCTACAGCTAACTGTAATTTGATTGATGAATTGCCTTTTATAAGATTACATACAAATTGGCTGAACGTATTATTTTGTTTCATACTTCGCTGAACTTTTCTTTGTATAATGACAGTATCTTCAGGCGGTCATGGTTTTGATATTCGGAATACTTTGCTGCTAGAAACGAGCAGATCACATAAGAAACAGTTTCGCAATCGTATAGAAAAAGAATGAAAAAGACTCTTTCAAGGAAATATTTTAAAATTACATTTAATACTCTGACCCTCGATGTTCAAGAGAATACTGAGACCCCACACAAAGGTTGTTGTCATACAGAATGATCGGATAATGTAATATAGGTCTTATCTTGCTTTCAGCGCCAATGGCAATATTGAGGTTGCAAACAATACAGATTCAGGTGAGACAGATCCGCATCGTTTGCCTTTAAATTATCAAAATATTACCAAACTATATATGTTTGTTCGACCCATAGATTTAAATGTAAAATAACATACCTGGATTCCAGCCTGATGTAGATGTGCCGCCTCGATCCCTGTTAGAGTCTGACTGTTAGACCGCCCGTCCGTCAATACAACTACTAATTGGGATACCGTAATTCCACGACCACCATTAATTGAACTGAATCTGATTTAGAGGAACGTAAAGTATATATACACTAGATAATATTAAGACTAAATGTTCAAATATCAGGCATGTCACACGAACACTGACCGTAGATTGGTTACGTGCCCTTGTATCATGCTATAGTATATTTAGAGTTTAGTATAGTTTGGTTACCTCCCCTTATATCACGCTATCCTATATTCAGGGATCAGTATAGTTAGGTTACCTCCCTTTATATCACGCTATCGTATATTTCGGGATCAGTAAAGTTCGGTAACCTCCCTTTGTATCACACTATCTTATATTTAGGGATCAGTATAGTTGGGTTACCTGCCCTTATACCACGCTATCGTTTATTCAGAGATCAGTATAATTTGGTCATCCTCGGTACCCAGGCTATTCATAAACTATATGATACCTTGGGCAAATTGGCTAGCGAAACTTCGTAAAGCATGCACCACGATTTCCTCCGTAACTACACTGTAAATTTCGTATCGCATGAGGTTTATGTCATGCGGCCAATCAAACGGCTGCGTTTCACCTCATAATTTAAGTACGAGATTTTTACATCCAATTTGCCCAGGGTATCATATATTTTATGAAATAGCCTGGGTACCGAGGATGAATTTGGTTAACTCCCCTTATATCACACTATCGTATATTAGGGATCAGTATAGTTTGGTTACCTGCCCTTATATCACGCTATCGTACATTTAGGGATCAGTATAGTTTGGTTACCTGCCATTATATCAAGCTATCGTTTATTTTAGGGATCAGTATAGTTTGGTTACTTCCCCTTATATCACGCTATCGTATATTTAGGGATCAGTATAGTTTGGTTACCTCGCCTTATATCAAGCTATCGTATATTTAGGATTCAGTATAGTTTGGTTACTTCCCCTTATACCACGCTATCGTATATTTAGGGATCAGTATAGTTTGGTTACTTCCCTTTATATGACACTATCGTATATTCAGGGATCAGTATAGTTTGCTTAGCTCCCCTTATATCACGCTATCGTATATTTAGGGATCAGTATAGTTTTGTAACCTCCTCTTATATCACACAATCGTATATTTAGGGATCAGTATAGTTTGGTTACCTCCTCTTACATCACACAATCGTATATTTAGGGATCAGTGTACTTTGGTTACCTCCCTTTATATTACACTATCGTATATTCAGGGATCCGTATAGTTTTGTTTGTTCCCCTTATATCACGCTATCGTATGCATAGGGGTCAGTATAGTTTTGTCACCTCCCCTTATATCACGCTATCGTATAGGTCAAAGTACGCTAAATACATCCGCGGGTCAGGCTGATCTACACCACAGTAGTCCATAACAAAACTTTGTTTGCGTAGAAATGGTTGTACATCTGGCCCAGATTGCATTGGATATGTGACAATGGGTGTAAATTCTTTGTAAATATGTATAGGATGCACTTGAACTGTTTGATTTGATCATTTTAGGTATTTTGACCTATTGTGAAAGTGAAAGTAGAGGATGTGGAAACCCAGTTTCAGCCTAGCTGGATCGGTTACCATCTTCGAGTTCTTTCTTGCATAATGCATGACCTCCCATTTTCTATGGGTTATTTTAAAGGTAAGAGATATCTCTTTTCAATGATATATGGTGTTCTACCTGGGAAACGCTTAGAAAGTGTGACAAACGAAGGTTGAAGCTGGTTGATTTCGCGGAGTGATATCTTTCTTACATAATACACGACCTCCGATTTTCTTTGGATTATGTTTAAGCTTAGAGGTAACTCTTGTCACTGATATGGGATGTTCTACATGTAAACACTGAAGAAATTTGGAAAAGTGAGTTGAAACTTATTGCAATAAAGAAGACATTTAATTGGTATTCTTTGACCTAAATAGGGATCGGCAGGTTTATGGATATACTGTTTACCTCCCCTTTGTAGTACACAATACATATAGGTTTATTGTGTACAAACAGGAACCATTTTGCAATCACAATAGGAGGTTAAGAAATAAACAAAAATACGATCATAAAGCTTACAGTGGACCGTCCTGGAATGCTTTTCAGCATTTCTGACAAATATACATGAAATAAGTGCAATGGAGTGGCGATAAATCGTACATGTGAAAATTGGAAAATATCGTTTAACTCGAACCTTTTCCTGCATCTAATCTTCTTTTTTAAATCAATTAATCAGAAGTTCTGATTGCTTATAACGAAGCTAATACTATATAAATGCATTCAGCATACATTCAGTTATCACTCGAACAAGTCGTTAAATCGAAGTAATTAATAGATGCCTTTCAAGTACGGTTATCGCGAGTTATCTGTATAAATATCAATTAAATTTATTAGATAGAATAGTGATGTACACACCATAATGTCTTTTGTAAATAACTTTCACTGCATGAATAATTTGACTTCCAATACAGAACATATATGTTAGCGAACTAGCGATAACTTGAAGTCGAAAGGGGACCATAACTTACCTCGACGTATCGCATGTCCATGCCTGTATTGATTTCTAAAAGGTCACACGGCTCACAGGTCACATTCTAGACCTATAGTAGGAAATATAAATTCCACATTGTTCGACATGACTTACCCGTGTTCTCTCACAAATCTAATCGCCTCGGCTGTATTTGTAGTACCGCTAAGGTACTTCACATTGCTAATGGCTGTAGCGAGTTGGGTTCTGTTCGTATAGGCGTTCAGGTAAAACTCGTTGTGAGAATGTGTGCCGAACGTTACCAGGCCTATCTGGATATTATTTGGACCAATATCAAAACTGAAATGTACAATGGAGTCGCGTCTAGGGATCCACACAGTCTCACCAGAGCATTCACTGTGCGCCTTAATGATACATGTATATATAAATGTATATAATTACAAAACCTAGAATAGTAACCGCACTAGTTGTACGCTAATTTAACTTAAACTATTATGAAACAGGAAAGACAATAACACCCGATAATCATCAGACAAGATCGCGACCGAGTTAAAGATCGAAATATATAGTGTCACGTCTATTATAAAGATATATAGCATTACATAGTGTTAAACATCGTGCAGTCCGCATACTGTTTATGTCTCGAATGATCTCTTTGCACATACTTTCTATAATCTTCTGTTTTGTTTGTCAAAAGCATTTCAAATGTCTAAACGGATATGTGCAGATCTAGATAAACCAGTGCCTGATTTACAATTCTTTGTTTTGCAGGAGCACTTTTAAAATGATTAAGCAAACATAACATTACCGTTATGAATGTTATATGGATCCATCTCAACAGAGACGTCTTCAAATAACACATGTCATGTTAGGTTAACACTTACAGTACCTGAGGCGTATTAACTAGTATGTTACCGTAAATGTTTCGTGAAAGCCCAGTATGTTTCAGTAAATGTTTCGTGAAAACTCGTTGAGTCTCAGTAAATAGTTCCTGAACACCGTTTTTTTTTTTTCATTAAATGTTTCTTAAAACTCGACAACGGTTTGCCGAAACAAAATTGAATTACGTATATCGGTACAAGTTAGTGTTTATTGAATAAACGACAGCTTTCTTTTACCCTGTCCTTCATCCATACGTTTTCGGACTTCCTTGTAGCACACGACCTTTGAAAACATTGTGGTAAACGTTGAAATTGCTAATGATAAGCATTATAGTATTTGAGCAAGGGGGCTTTTAAGCTTTTGAAGCCCCGATGGGTATACTTATGATATCGGTGTAAGTGCAACTTACGTGTTAGTAAAATTGGCCACGAACTGTAGTTGTTTGTGGAAATTAGTCGTCCCTTCACTTCCAGAACCGTCTAGCACAAATATAATGTCTGCCTTCTTGTCGTCACATGTTTCTATAAATTAAAGCATTGAACACTCATTATTTTAATCCATTGGATCGTATTCACCAACGATGAGATGCTCTTTATATATTAAAAAATATATGGTATGTCCTACGTCAGGCCGATCTCATTGAACGAGAAAATATAGACACCATTTAAACAATTAATGGGACGATTGGCTGTTGCGAAATACATTATATATTTTCACAACGTAAAATGTTTGGTTTTATTTTTAATCAGATGCCTGTATAACGAATGTACTTTTTTACTGAGATACTTATTTGAACATAAAACCCTTTATTGTAGGCACTCAATACAATCGTCTCACTGAGAAAATTCATTTCAGAACCATGAAATAAAATTTGGTTAGATACAAAGAGAGATATTGTCGGGTGAGAAAAGATAAATGTAGGGAAAAAATATATATGTACTATCGCAATTGCAATGACTATTTCAATATTCGTGTGACAATGAAAGTAGAAATGACAATAGGCAAGTATATATACTGTGGAATAGAGTCTATGCAAAAATACTTATAGATATCAAAAACGCCCAAACAGCACAGGTCATGTCACACGAACATAGATCTTTATGATTTGGCAACCACCGAAAACCCCGATTGACCCGCACCTCTGCGCAGTCTCGTCACACTTAACTCTGTTCACGATCTAGTCATTGTTTTTTCTGGCCAAAATTATTTGCAAATATGTTTTGAAGTTGCATACCGTATCACATGGTTGAATAAGCATATCGTGGGATAAGTTGTAAGATTTGCAGGTTTACATGTCCGAGTATATATGAAAAATGAGACTTACCTACTTTTTCGGATACACCTGCAAATAAAACAAAATGCCCAAAATACAACACCATCGTTTAAAATAACACACAGGTAACATCACTATTATAATATTGTGACGGTCTGATAAACGGACTTTCAAATAGACAGATGCCGATGATACACATATGTTGGTTTCGATGATGAGTATGATAGCATACACGCACTTTGTCATCGAGGTATTACTACGCATTATGTATATATATATACAATTATTATTCTATTTCTCGAGGTAAGATGTCTCATAAGTCACAAAGAACTGACTCTTTTATAGGGATGTCACTATAATAATAAACAAACACACGTAAGTTTTATTTGTTTAAATCGTTGAATAAATTATTTTTAATGATTATATAATGAACAAGAAGGCCATGATGGCCCTGGATCGCTCACCTGATATTTTTTCTTCTTCACTGATAGAAACATTTATACAAAATGATTTGAAAATCGACCAAACACTTTTGGAGGAGAAGATTTTTTAAGTTTTCACTATAGTCATATAATGCAAAATAGCCCTGCCCACTGGCGGCCATGTTTTTCGACCAATCAACATGGCTTGAAGGAATCTGAAAGTGGGTCACTTAAGGAACATTTCTACAAAATTATTTGAAAATCGGCCCGACACTTTTGGAGAAGAAGATTTTTTAAGTTTTCACTATAGCCATATAAGGCAAAATAGCCCCCCCCCCCCTGGCGGCCATGTTTTTCGACCAATCAACATGGCTTGAAGGAATCTGATAGAGGGTCATCCAAGGAACATTTCTACAAAATTATTTGAAAATCTGCCAAACAGTTTGGGAGAAGAAGATTATTTTTTTCATTTCGTTGCCATGGAAACCAGAATTATGGATCCCAACAATTTGAAGGAAATCTGGTGAGGTTATTGAGAGGATGCTTTCTGTGAAGTTTCATCCCAATTGACCCACTGGTTACTGATGAGAAGACGTTGACGCACGACGGACGACGCACGACGGACGACGGACGCCGGACAAAATGCGATCACAATAACTCACCTTGAGCAAAGCTCAGGTGAGCTAAAAAAGAAACACAATTTTCGTATGCCGATCTGGGAGGCTTCATTGGAATAGCGCGATTCTTCTTTTATGCAGATTCAGGCTTTACTCCTAAAGTTCACCTCAGGTCAATACAAAGCAGTTAGACATGCAGCTAGATCAACAATGACCTTTGACCTTGCCGCAATCCTCGTTGTTTTTGCTGGAATATTCATCACTAAAGATGATGTCACATAGTTTCGAATAGAGCTAACTTATGCATAGCGAAATGAGCAAGTAACTAGCTTTCATAGACATGTGTAATAGTACGCTCTCTAAGTATTTGTCGTCGGTTTCGAAGCTTGTACCGTGGGTCTCGGCCATTGGACATATCAACACCAATGCCCTACGCACGGCTAACGAATAATATATATGTTACTAATAAAAATCAACTTACAGGAACATGTAACCACATTTCCGAAAATGTCGAGCACACATAAGCTCTACTCAAAACATTGTGGCAACCCTTTTAAATTGCATGGATACGTTTTGTTTGTTCGTAATCGATACTAATAACAATATTGTTCTCTGCTTCATCGACTGATATTACTTACAAGTAGCGTTTTGGATGTCACGTTCTATGGTCTGCAGAGCGCTAAATGAATTCACCATAAAAGCGTGCTGTGCGTCTGTAGCTATATTGTTTAGCTCCAGCTGCTTCACACCGGAACCAATACCTATGGCTATCACCTTGAATAAAGATCAATTTATCTCATGAGTCGTACATCAGGAAAACCAACATAAGCTCATACAAAAAATACGCAGCAATCGACTTTGAAAACATTTAGTCAAAAGTATGGAAACTTTTAAAACAGGAACTATTGAATAAAGTTGAAAACATTGGGGTAAAATGAGAAATTGCTCACTTTGAGCAGTGTATCGTTTTATCAAAATATTTTCAAAATGTCGTCTGATACGGAGGTGTAAGTGTCTGTGTATCGTAAACGTGTAGATACGGAGGTGTCAGTGTCTGTGTATCGTAAACGTGTAGATACGGAGGTGTAAGTGTCTGTGTATCGTAAACGTGTAGATACGGAGGTGTAAGTGTCTGTGTATCGTAAACGTGTAGATACGGAGGTGTAAGTGTCTGTGTATCGTAAACGTGTAGATACGGAGGTGTAAGTGTCTGTGTATCGTAAACGTGTAGATACGGAGGTGTAAGTGTCTGTGTATCGTAAACGTGTAGATACGGAGGTGTAAGTGTCTGTGTATCGTAAACGTGTAGATACGGAGGTGTAAGTGTCTGTGTATCGTAAACGTGTAGATACGGAGGTGTAAGTGTCTGTGTATCGTAAACGTGTAGATACGGAGGTGTAAGTGTCTGTGTATCGTAAACGTGTAGATAAAAACCTGCTTGCGCATCTATACTTGAGCCGTCCCGCGAGAAAACCAACATGATGGCCTCTGCGTAATGTATCGACCCAGATAAGCCTGCGCAGTTCGCGCAGACTGATCCGGGCCGACACATTCCGTGTTAGGGGGATAGAGTAATGATTCCTGAAACAGAAAATCCACAGGTGGCGAAACGTGTCTGTCCTGGTTAGCTTGCGTTGCATGCTTAGGCTGATCCGGGTCGATGCCTTACGTAGCGTCCACACTGTTGGTTTTCTCGCGGGACTGCTCACTTAACGATACTGGTTTTCAAAAGTTCCTTGAAAGAGTTGTTACTAAATGTCACTTGTATGTATGAAACGTATGACAGCTTGAACGAACCGATAGTGTGAAGCATGTACAACCAGTCTGGGCCGTCTGACCATGCTTTATAATCTTTGCTGCTTAACTCAACTTGTATACATCTTCATATACCTATAATAGGCGACGGACTCTTCCAAATGCAAAAGCTGACACGTCTATTTTTAAAAAATAAGCCTTTAAATGGTTAATACAATATTCGTTTTGAAATAAAATAAATTTGCAATGTTCACGTGTGCAGTATTACTAGAATATGAAAAGTTAACCATGCAGTTTAATTCTCGAATGAATTTATGTGGTACCTTTCCGAGAATGTTCTCCGAAAAAGATGAATTTGTCGAGGTAATTTTGAAATGTCTACTTTCAGGGCAAGGCAGACCCTATGATTGTAAAACTATTTAAAGATAGGTATCCCGATTTAAAGATTGGCTTTCCTTAAACAAAGGACTAAATGCATTTATACAAGTACATGCAAGTATTATTAGCTAGTTAATCGCGAAGATAATATCGTACCCTTTCCCACAGACGCCTTTGATAAGATATGGGGGAAATGTAGTAAAGTTTATATTAAAAGCATTTTGTATTTGAAATAAACTTCTTCAATATTAAAGCATTGTGGCAAATGAAGAAAGATTAAACTTAATTCGTATTTAGTATTCAGTTTGGTGTTACTGATGTTCAATTTATTTATGAACGTGAATTTATCTTCACAAGAATTTTACTATTTTTGACCAATTATTAACATAATTAACCATATAAACTACAATTATTTCAATTTAATTTTAATTATTTTTGTGTGCAAAATTATATAATACAACTGAACGGAAGAAATAAGAAGTACTAATTTATGAGCAAGATACCTTGATACCAGCGTAGTGGAGGATGCGCGCTTGAGCCGCTGTAGCTGTGGGATTACTGGACATTCCGTCGGTCAGTACGACCAGAATTTTAGGGACACCATACCGGCCGCCATGGGTAGAAAGAAAGCTGGTATCTCGTACGTAAGCTAGAGCTTTGTCCGTGATGGTGCCACCTGTGATGTTATATCCGCAATATTTGAGTCAGGTCAGGGATCCCGTTTTTAGGATCTCAAAAAAGGGATTTATGGAAGTTAATCTTGTTTAAACAACTATATTTATGCTTTCCTTAGTGAAGACGGACGACAATGGGGGCTCTTGTGAGACTGCATATTCGCAGGCTCGCCTGTACATTCACTGTCTGCATTAGCGATCACAACTTGTTTAATGAGAGGTAAACATATTGTAGCTATTTCAAGAAATTGCGACCACCGTAAAACCAGATCAGACAGTGCGTCCGCGCAGCCTGATCTGACTCTGCCCTATAGTTATATAAGGTGTCAAGAAACTTCTGTAAAGCGGTATCAATTTTGATCGTTAACATGAAGGCGCATACAGGTCTTTTGTCACAAAGGATAATAACTACCTTCAGGTTGGGTTTCATGGGACACCGCCCAATCTTCATAGCCACGATACATTTATCTATATATGAGCCGTTCCACGAGAAAACCACCATTAGTGAAGTATCGACCCGGATCGGTCTAAGCATATCTCGCCGGCTAATCCGGGCAGAAACCTTTCGCCTCTGTGGATTTTCTGTTTCGTGAATCATTACTCTATACCTATAACCCCCCCCCCCCCCCCCCCCCCCCCCGAGACGGAATGTGTCGGCCCGGATTAGCCTGCGCGGAGTCCATAATGTTGGTTTTCTCGTGGAACGGCTCATATACATTTCGTTTTACGTCGTTCGTATTATCATTGCCTACATTTCTGTTTCAAATATAAATATTTCAATCATTTATTATTCAGATTATTCGCATTCAATTACTCAACTCAATTCAACTTAATTTCATACGGCATTTTGCAAATAAACATGTCATTGAGCATTAACAAGGAGCACATGACAAACTGACAATGGCAAATATTTACATATTGGATCTCCATTCATCAATATATATGACTCGTCCCGCCAGAAAACCAACATTATGGCCTCTGCGTAATGTATCGACCCAGATCAGCCTAAGCATGCCGCGCAGGCTAACCCGGATAGACACTTTTCGCCTCCTGTGGATTTTCTGTTTCAGGAATCACTACTCTATACATCTTTCCCCCTAAGACGGAATGTGTCGGCCGGATCAGTCTGCGCGGACAGCGCAGGCTGATCTGGTCGATACATTACGCAGATGATATGAGCCGTTCCAAGAAAACCAACATTATGGCCTCTGCGTAATGTATCGACCCAGATCAGCCTGCGAAATCCGCTCAGGTTCATCCGGGCCGACACATTCTGTATCAGGTTAACAGAGGTAAAGTAATGATTCCTGAAATAAAAACTCCACATGAGGCGAAAAATGTCTGTCCAGGTTAGCCTGCGCGGTATGCTTAGGCTGATCCGGGTCCACAATGTTGGTTTTCTCGCGGGACAGCTCATATACTGTTGAACGATTAATATCATATATAATTGTTACTGTGTAATGCTATGCCATCTGTTATAATTAAACAATCTATTCCAAGCATAAATCCCGCTTTTCCATACTAAATGAGATACGGTTCCTGGTAAGTCCGATGTTTTAGTCAGAATAAAACATAATGTTGTTGTAATAGTATGGCATGGGCTGCAATTGATAATGTACGTCTGATAGTATATTTATATATTCTAAATACAAACAGTGACGCCTCTAGTGAGTCTGTACACATGCATATTAACCACGTCAGACGATTTGATGTCTAACTGCATCTTCAAGCTGTAATGATTCAGGCGGGCCTAATGTTCGTTAGCCAAGCTTACTTGAGTTCGTTCTCCTTTTATCACAGTGTTTTCATATGACGTCTGATTCTTAGTCGTTAGAAAGCGTCTTCGTATGGTAAAGGATTAAACACTGTCACTATAGGTTTTGGGGCATATATCTTTAATTTCATTTATAGACTTAGACAGGTATACAATGTTGGAAAAGGGAGAAAAGACTTACTGAGCAAACTTAATCTTTTGAAAATATTTCCATTCGGGAGTTGGTAGATTCATTCCCAGACTGGGTCATACGAAAGACTTTGAAAATGGCAGTTATAGATGTCCCTCTATAATGCTTACGACCGAATCGCTGGTGTCAGTAAATGGATAATTAGTAGTTGAAAGAGGCGTAAAACACAATGTAAACAAGCACACACGCCGAATCATATGTTGTATACGATATAAGGCGATAAGCTAGTTTTATCTTACCGGGTGTATACGCGACATGTTTCAATGCTGTTTGGAGGGAGGTCTTGGTCAGATGGTCCTTCAGATAGAACGCGTTATGTGGACTTGTTGAGAACGTTACCACGCTTATCTGGACCTTATCTTTACCTACAATTACGAACGTTTCATTATTTCATTACCTAACTGAAGTAATAGTGTGAAATAACCGCATTTAGGTACTTATTTTTGACCCGGTTCATGAACGGTTTAATGATCTTTAATCTGATCTATAAATAGATCGTTTAGAATGTTCTTAGCAGTCGGAGAACAACGGCAATATTAAGTGTTTCAATAACACCTGCAATATGAAACTTTAGTTTAAGATCTGCCATAATGTCTCGTCACGTCCATGAGAAAATCAACAATCCATCGATTATATTTAATCACAGACGTTCTTCAGAGACGTCCACGATGCTTAGACTATTATACGTAATCTGATCTGAATGATTCTTTTCTGATCACAAAGTTTACCAAAATGTCGGCTTTTGCATGGCCCACGTGTTCTGAATTGAAGTAATCAAATACATAGTAATGCACAGTAAACCAAAATAATCAATATTAGCTAATCGATTTCAACTATAAAAATCAAAATGTTGGGCTATGTTATCTGATCACAACTGACAACGTCTGTTAGACGTTTCTTGAATCTGTAACTGACTTATAGGCGCGCAATGCAGTGCAAGTATTTATGAGGTACCAATCAAAACATATGGCATGGCTAAAGGTCAAACAGATCAAACCGTTCTTACCAATGTCATAGGCATTCGTGAAATTTTTAACAAAGTCAAGCTGTTTCCTGAAATTGGATACACCTTCGCTGTATGAGGAATCCAGTAGAAATACAATGTCTGCCCTGTTGTGTGTACAATCTGAAATAACCAACGTATTATCACTTATTATAGGATAATTAAGTAGAAATACAATGTTTGCATTGTTGTGTGTACAATCTGAAATAACTAACACGATATCGTTATATTATAGGGTTATCCAGTAGAAATACAATGTCTGCCCTGTTGTGTGTACAATCTGAAATAACCAACGTATTATCACTTATTATAGAATAATTAAGTAGAAATACAATGTTTGCATTGTTGTGTGTACAATCTGAAATAACCAA